>NC_051166.1:156830887-156890087 GCF_013339725.1 Rhipicephalus microplus
GGTTCTCAAACCACAGACGGTCACAGGCGTCGCAGCCGAAGCCAAAGTGCCACTGGAGAAACTGTCGCCGAAAGCGGGCGTTCACATTGACGCCGCGTTGTTGCAAGCATTTGACATTGCGAGCTTATTCGACAGGTTTCACATCGCGAGCTACGCAACGCAGCCAATGGTGCGCCTGCTTGGGTGCGACGCTGCGAACGACGTGTAATTGATAACGCAGCTTATGAAGGCCGCTCATGACACCACTGCCGGACGGTTTTTGTTTCTCCTATCTATACACAGCCTCCACTGCAAAGAGAGGAACGGCATTGCGCGAAGCAAACCATATTGTTCTCAGAATACTGTAGTAACCACTACTAATTTTTCGCTAATGACAATAATAATTTGTAATTACATATGTAGCCCCAAAAGTACTTGCCTAATTATCAAAATGTTAGCGAGGCAGACGAGCGCATGTCGAAAGAACATCCGATTGCGCTACTTTCCAGAACGTATACCAATTGCATGCTCATTTTTTTTCCTGTTTATAAAAAAAGCCAACGAAATCTGATATGTGGCATGTCACTGTGCGCGTAGCGCGCATGAGAGAGTGTATAGCGCCCTAAACGAGGCTCACTTAGGGTTCGCTCCGTGACCTAAGGGTCGCTAGTATCGATGAAAGAAATGTAGAAAGAAAAAAAAACATAGAAATGCACGGAGTGAATGATCATGAGTGGGGCGATCATGAGTGGGCCTGCCTGCCTGCCTGCCTGCCTGCCTGTCTGTCGGTCTGTCTGTCCGTCTGTCTGTCTGTCTGTCTGTCTGTGAACTGTACGAAAACTACTTACGCCATCTATTTAGCAATTCATAAACTGGCAGTTGCGGTAGCGGCTGCTGCTGCTCTACTACTACTACTACTACTACTACTACTACTACTACTACTACTACTACTACTACTACTACTACTACTACTACTACTACTACTACTACTACTCTATGGATATGAATAATTGTAGTGACGTGCAATCAAGCGGAAAGAATTCCTGCAAAAAAAATTGCGACAGATCTTGTTGGCGCCCGACCTGTACCTTCGCCGTTGTGCGGAACGCTGTCATTTATTGATAGATCGATATGTGGAGTTTAACGTCCCAAAACCGCCTTATGATTAAGGTGGTTTCGGGACGTCTCTCGGAACGAAAAAGAGGCAAAGCGGTTGCTTTCAGTAAGCTTGTTTGAGGGCGCTGCTTTCTTGGGAGCACAGTCGCGGGTTAGTTTTTATATTTTGCGGGATTTCTTTGATAACAGAAAAAATTAGCAAGCAATAAGTACGTTGTTGAAACTATCACAGACAGAACTCGTTTCAAAATGCGTACATCTGCTTCATTGCCATTTTGATAATTATGTGAGTACCATCTGAGTTACAAATATATTTATGATCAACTAATTATTTGCCATTAACGAAAAATCTGGTAGTGGATAGTACTGTATACTGGGTAACAATATGCACTACATATGCTTGGTTCACGTAACGCCGTTACATTTTCTTTTAAATCGTATTGCGTCATAACTGGGCCACCCTGTATAATATTTGTACATTGTCAGACCATCGCAAGTTGCAAAAAATTACCAGGATCATATCTTCAAAGTTTCTTAGGTTGACGACATCATATTTATTAATCATGAGACAACAGCGGCAGCACAAGAGTCGCAGTTACCTAATTGGAAAAAGTTGTGTGATTTCACGCACTCGATATTGCTAAACAGCAACGCTACACTTTACAAATCTTCCAAAACCAAAAGCCAGGCGCCACCACGCACGTCAAGAGCGCAGTTGAAACTCACTTTAAAACAGCCTTCACAAAAACAGCAGCGTCTTAGGCTTCCATATAAGGTGCGCTGACAAGACAACACACCACACGGAATTCATTAACAAGATATTTCCGTTCGAGCAAAGAGAATACGCAAGTTCGTGCAAACCGGGAAGCAATGCGATAAAGCACGACAGAAACGCAGGGAGAGCAGCCACAGATTTGGTTTGTTGGCATTTCTTTATTCAGTGCATGCAAGGACATGACGGGGCCTGAAAGAGACGCCGTCTACTCATTCGGCATAGCGACATGTGATAAGAAAACGCGGCATTGCGTAAGTCGGCGAGCGAGGTGATTCATAAATTTCGGTGTGAACGCGCGTGCAGCTGGCACCAAATCCCTTCGGTGCAGGATCTAGCACTCGGTCGCTTATGACTTATAAAGAAGGCCCATCTTTTCCTTCTTTTTTTTCGCGCATGTATACCAAACGCCATATAAACGTATTCACAAGCAAACGTAGGCGAGACTACACCCCCCCCCCCCCATTCAAATGGCAAAAAGATTGATAGATTCATTTTTGACCCCATTTATTATACCTATTATACTCCGTTTAGTATACTACATTTATTACAATTATTATACCACTACAGGATGAAGGATGAAAATCATCAATTGATTTCGCTTTAAAGGATAACCCGTCCGGCTTAGCTGCAAGCGTGCAATAGATAGATACGAAATGCTCGCGTTAGAGGCTCGAAAAGAGACTTCGGTTGGTGGGGTGCCATCCTGCGTGCCTCCGATGCGCTTCCCTTTCGGCAAACACGTCATATGAACTTCTCATCGCTATGTCAAGTCGACAACTGGTACACGACAACACGTATAAGGTCGCGGCATGCTGTAAGTACAGATCCACGTATTGAGCAATGGTGTTAGGCGAAGCGTCGAAAAATTAGCTGTGGCTTAACTCAGCTATGCCTCCAAGGATGTGCATAGCGGTACGGTTAACCTTATCGTTTAGTTAGGTTCTCTATACGGTTACGCTTCTCGAAGCGTGCAGCTCATCCTTCCTTCGCCTCCTCGGCTCGATGCCTCCCTTTGGTTTTGTTTCGACTACAATGCCTGGTTTCTTTGAGTCTCTCCGACTTCCTTTCCATAACTGCCGACTAATCTCACCAAGCCGCCCCTTCTATACAGACGAAGCAACGCCGGCTCCTCCTCTGTTGTTGCAGCGCACTTTCACCGGCTCTTCCTCTGAAGTCATGCCAGATGGCGCAGCCTGCGTCGCCGCCAGTTGCTAGGCGACGGCTCAGCTGACGGTGCGACCACCGGCCACAGTGAAAGGGTGAGAATACGGCCACTATAGCTCTTGCCACAAAATAGCAAGAACAGTGGTAACACAGACAGGAACATTGTGTCCAGTTACCTTGCCTTGCTGCCTTCGTCGCAGTGAGGCTCTTAGGCGCGCTTTGGCAAGGATACAGAGCAGCTCGTGAAAGTATAGCATGTTTTTCGCACACGAACTATAACGAGCAGGCTTACAGATTGCACGAGGCCGTCCGGCTGTTGCACGCATTCGGCAGCTCGTTAGACGAATGGACATACTGTGTCACAAACTTACCTGAAAAAGACAAAATGAGAAATGCAGTTGTATCATCCAGCCATTTAACAAATCTGAGTGCTCGAATGCGAGAACGGGACAAAATATTAACGCCTTATGCAAGTGGTAATATATATATATATATATATATATATATATATATATATATATATATATATATATATATATATATATATATATATATATATATATATAACATTAGCACTACGACTAGTGATGTTACACTTTCATTCATTGTTGATTTCAAAAAATTGCAGTTATCGTCACCTCAGGTGACGATAACAGCAATTTAGTGACTGCAATTTTACTGACCACCATGGCGGTCACTAAAATATACTGCGATGAACTTCGCGATCACACTCGACAATTGATTGAATAATATGTGGGGTTTAACGTCCCAAAACCACCATATGATTATGAGAGACGTAGTAGTGGTAGACTTCGGAAGTTTCGACCACCTGGAGTTCTTTAACGTGCACACAAAGCTGACCGCACGGGCCTCCAGCATTTCCGCCTCCATCGGAAATACAGCCGCCGCAGCCGGGATTCGATCCCGCGACCTGCGGATCTGCAGGTGAGTACCTTAGCCACTAGACCACCGCAGTGGGGTATGCTCGACAGTTCTATGGCCAACTAAATCTAGACACGACCTGTCATGCATGCCGAAACATGGCGTATATCGATTCAAAAAAGAGGGGAGAAAAGGGAATAATGGTTACAACAACAACAACAACTACTACTACTACTACTACTACTACTACTACTACTACTACTACTACTGCTGCTGCTGCTGCTGCTGCTGCTGCAACTACTACTACTACTACTACTACTACTACTACTACTATAATAATAATAATAATAATAATAATAATTGTCATCTTGAAGAGTACATAAAGGAAAACAGGCCTGTGAAAGCACAAAAGGTGATGTGCAAAAAAACATGCAGCTTATTTACACTACCTTCGAACACAATAACACAGGAGAATAAAACTAGCGGCAGCAAAACCATTTCCACAGGAGAATATAAAGTGACGGATAGATCACCTCCAAACACTTCGTGCTATGTATGAAAGAAACTGCAAAAAGAACAATCGTAAAATAAATGATGAAGAATTGAACGACCTCAGAATGTTCGTAACCTGCGTTCTGTCGTTGCAGAAACAAACATTGCGGAGGAGGTAATTAAAAGGGACAGTAATATGAACATTTCTGAAGGCTTTTTTTCTTATCGCGTTTTGAGAAATAGCGCAGTCAAACTCTAAGTTTTTCTTAATATATGAAGGCAAATGCATTCTCATTTGACAAGAGAGTGCCACACATGCCGTGATAGATGTTCGGTTGAAAGACGCCACTCATTCACTTGTTATTATTATTATTATTATTATTATTATTATTATTATTATTATTATTATTATTATTATTATTATTATTATTATTATTATTATTATTATTATTATTATTAACTTAGTGAAGTTAACCGATACGCTCGCTTCGGCAGCAGCTGTTCGTGCTTTGTGTTGTGGCTGGCCACTGTCGCTTGTTTTCTTTCTTTTTGTAAGTGCTGGTGTTTCATGGGCATTATAATGTTTGTGTTAGTCGAATGCTACCAAAAACACTCATCAAGCGGAGGCTAAGAGCTTCGTTGTGATAGAAACAAAAATAGCAATATTTTCTACACGAATGTGCTCACAACGCCTTTCCGAAGACTCATTCTTACAGCGCGAAAAAAAAAAGGATGGGATAAAAAGAGAGAAGCTACAAGACAAGCGCTGGGCCGTCGACTCAACGTATACTAACAATAGGTTGCATCTCCACGCTTCTGCAGCTTACTGAACAAGGTACAACAGAAAAAAAAATCCGGAGGCAGTAAATTAAAAGAAACGGACAGGCACAAGGCAGCAACTAAATTTTCTGGCAGCCACACCATATGGAAACACGATATGTGTTCCGTGCTCCGCAATTATGCGGCCATTCTACGAGTTTAATGGATCCATCAAGTCTGTACGGAAGGCACAAGTGCTGTACGGATATTCTTTTTTGTCGCTTCCTTCTAGCTGTTTTGGTGTCTCTGCTATAGAGATGTGCACGGGCCGCGATTTCGCGGCTTGGCCCGGCCCGGGCCCGATGTTTGCCGGAGACGGGCCAGCCCGGCTCCATTGTGTATAGAGGACAAGCTTCCCAGGCCCAGCCCGGGTATACCCAAAGCCCAGCTCGGCCCGACCTGGCCTGACTCAATGAACGAACCAATAAAGCACATGCCAACAGAAAAATCAAAATGCATTTATTAAAAAAAACGTGCCATTCATCCCTGTAGCTTATTTTTTTCAACTGTAGATTATAGTCGAGACTGAGTGCAAAACCATTCACAAATTGTCATGCGGAAACAAAAGGTTATCCATCGATGCGGGTTTCCATCGAGTGCGTCGTTCCTGCATTATACACGTATGGAGCACTGAAGTTCCTGCAGCACTGAAGTTGCGCTAGCTGCTGGCGCTTGTAGCTAGAGTTGCTAATATCTTTCTTGCAAATTTGGCAATTTTCCACCACGAGATCGAACTTGTCCCATACGGCACTTTTGGCATCAGACTTTAGCACCAGCTTACAGCAACCCCCTTCCACGCTGCCCGTCCCCATTGTAGACACGCAACCTACAAGTAGTTGAAGATAATGCTGAGCTCAGGTTCGATTTAAAAAGAATCATTTCTTCGTCGCTTACCAGCGTTGCAAAGTATGTTCTAGGCGTAGAACGAATTTATTGGCAGCTGTGCTATTTCAAAGTTTCAACAGAACTATCAAGTTACATTTTCTTCCAGGCAGTTACACCGAACATGAGTGAACAAAAACAAAGTACGCGCCACATGTCCACGGTATGAACATGAGGCAGGTGTTTCATGTGCATATCGTAGTCACGGTACGTGACACCCAAGAAATTATTAATACATTGTACATGACTGGAGATGGCTGCTCTCATCCCCTCATTTATTTTTTTTAATTTTCAATATGTATACGATAAAGAACAAAACATTTACGAAACGTTTGCCAGTTCTTCTACTTGTAGTACATATCTGTAACGAGGCAAGATACTTGAGTATGGATCAGGACGTATCGGCCAAACAAATGCACGCAACACGCTAAGTTTCATTTATCTTTTAAAGTGGCCCTGCAACAGATTTTCAGCATGGTTAGAAAACGCTGTCGGTCGGTAGTCGAGACTCCCGAAAAACAGCGCGGCGTGCGCCCTGGAATTCACAGCAAATTCTAATAGTCTGCTGGAAATCAGTCACTCATCTTTCGACGAGCGATGCGTTAAACCCAAATGACCGCGCCATAAGCACGAAGTCCATGGCCATAGGCTGAAATTCGACCCTCGTGAGCTACATAGCATAAGCACGAAGCCATAGGCTGAAATTCGACCATCGTGAGCTACATAGCTACCGTAACAGCAGCTGGATGTCATGACGTGCACACACGTTTCTTCGCCATTCGAGTTAAGCCGGGCGGTCAAAGAAAAAAAGTGCGCAAGATCGAATGATAACAGGGCGGATTGGAGTCACATTCTATGGGCATGCCAGCCGGCCCCCATGAGAGGCGAATTCCCAGACGGAAAAGGATGGAATACCGCGCTCCTCAGTGCTGACTAGCAATTACAAGACTACTTAATAGGACAGGCCGAAGACGCCGCCAAGGCCCACGGGATCATGGCCGTCGTCTAAGTTGGGTCTTTCCCTTAGTCTGAAAGGAGAGGGGGAAGTTTGTTCATCATCAGCATCATCATTAAGGTCATAACGCGCGCTAACAAACGGGCGTAGCTTCCTATCTTCCTGTCATCCCCCTGCGTATACAGCCAACAACTAAAATTTACGATTGGCATGAGCGCATGCCAAAGTGCTCGTCCGCGCCACCTATAGCGGTGCGCCATCTACCGTCGACCAAAGAGCCCGGGAAGAAATGAGTCATACTGTTATTCATAGAAATATCCATTTTCTACTGCACAGAGTGCAGCTTGTTAGAGGACAGTTTATCTGTAGTATGACCCTCACAGTTCTACTTTGATAACTGGATCAAAGATATCACGACATGCTTCGAACGGCGTCCCACTGGGTAGATATCATTTAGCGAGAAAGATTGCGACTGATAACAGTTAAGCCGACAGACTGCTCTCTCGAGAGAAGAACATGTTGCGTTAAAAAGTGAAGGGTGAAAAATATTTGCGTCCAGTAAGAAAACACAGGCAGGCTATCGATTAGGGGTGGGGGGCGTCTAGGGCACTGTGCTCTTGTGGATCACCGCCGACGTGGCTGAAATGTTGCCAAGAGGCTCTTGGACACGCGCTCACGTGTTCCGTAAACTTTTAAGGTTGACTGTATTTTTCAGTCATTTCGCTGTTGCGAAAAGAGAGAAAGTTCTTAAAGCATGCGGCAAATCACAGTACATCTGCTCGCACTCGAGGGTCTTTTTTTTTTCTTTTTTGCGGCAGTGGACTCGCGAGACAATGGGCTCGTTTAGGAGCCATTCGATGATTACTTAGAAAAGTGTTGCAGGACATCTGATTGATTTGATTTATTGATTTGTGAGGTTTAACCTCACAAAACCACCATATGATTATGAGAGACGCCGTATTGCAGGGCTCCGGAAATTTAGACCACCCGGGGTTCTTCAACGTGCACCCAAATCTGAGCACACGGGCCTACAATATTTCCGCCTCTATCGGAAATGCAGCCGCCACAGCCGGGATTCGATCCCGCGACCTGCGGGTCAGCAGCCGAGTACCTTAGCCACTAGACCACCGCGGCGGGGTGTTGCAGGGCCTCTTCAATGCTCTTTCGGTGCATAGCGTTCCAACCGAGAGCTCATGGTCGCAAACTCGACTCACAGTGGTATCATCTCACCATGATGGAGGAACGCAAAAAAGCTCGCAGTGTATTATGATTCAGGGCGGGTGCCACAGCACGAGTTTCTCAATATTAGTGCGCAGTATTGCGATACGGCGTCTCTCGTGGCCAATGCATTGCTCTTGTCTCTTTTTGGTTTGCGTCATATTTTTATGGTGTTATACTGCGTTTTATCTGATTTTAGCGTTCAATTCGCTTCAAAGTTACGTAACTCAAAATTCAACGCTGTGTGCAAGAATAAAACATTCACGCGAGCACATGGGCCCAGCAGGAGAAGGGGAAAAAATGTGACCGACATGAAGAGGCAAGACGGAACCGCACAAGCGTGCAGTGTATGTAAAAGAAAAGAAACAAAACTCGGAGAGTGACCGGGGAATATCGAAAAGTGAAATTATTGGATGGACCATCCCGCTCATTTATCGTCCTTTCCAATAACGAAGAAAGCGCATTACGTTTCATGACGCTTTGCAATTGCCACGCTTCAATACAGCCGCAAACTAGACCCCGCGCAATCAGTTTTCATTTGGAGCGCGTACACGTCAAGGAATTCTTATAGATTTGCAGCGCAACTTTGAAATGCAGAATGACAAACAAGAAGCTGACTAACGATAATAAGGCGAAACTAAACGGAAACAGCCAAACACCACGGCGAATATTTACGTGAAAGCTTGTGAGATCTTTATGAAAATTAGCTGATCACGTGGGCTTTCACCAGTATACAGCACGGGCAGTTCCACGACGCCACGCGTAATATTGCACACTGAGTCTCACCACAGGTTACGGAAAGAAAAACAAGCCCTGCGTAGCCCGTGGTCATTCCATTTTATCGCCCTACCATCGCTATAGGCACGGTGCAAAAACACCGTAAATAGAGCAATGCAAGGAACTTGTCAGCTGCACGGGATGGTTTGATGAGACAAAAACGACATAAATTACAGTCATGCCCAACTGAGTGCTGATACACACGAACGTGTTCCTAACGGGACCATTACAAGCGAGCAGGGGCGTTGGGGAACTCCTCGCATTCACAAAGCAGCAATACATTTAAAGGGGCCCTGCACCACGTTTTGAGCATGGTCAGAAAACGCTGCTGATCAGTAGTAGAAGCTCCCGTCAATACGTGAGTCAAATATTAGAGCACCGCACGCGGCCCGGAATTCACAATAAATTATCAAAGTCAGCTGAAAATTGCTTTCTCTTCTCTCGACAAATCACGTTATACGCCTAACATTACTCATCAACGACCCATCTATTAGCTACTGGCTGATTTGAACGTGGCGCGCTCGCTCGTTACATAGATCGCCACGGGAGCCCGCTACTTACTTGCCCACGCGTGCGCGTGCGATCACACTGAGAAAGCCGCGCATTCGAAGAAAACAAAAAAAAAGCTCAAGGTCGCGAGGCGCGCGTAACGTTTTTGTGTGGCCCTGCCATTCTTAGTTTCCAGCGCTTTCGTCGGGACGAGAGAAGAGAGAATGCAATTGCAGCATGCGACAAACCTTTGTAACTCCACTCGAACTGGACGGATTCGTAAAAATTTGCGGCGTTAAATTCGTAAGGCAATAAACTCTTCTAGTGAATTCGTTCCATTGTTACCTCAAAAAGTGTTTCAGGGCCCCTTTAAGAGAACGCGCTACACAAACATGCACTTTCGTCACCTACCAAATATGTTGTAGGCCCGTGTGCTCAGATTTGGGTGCACGTTAAAGAACCCCAGGTGGTTGAAAGTTCAGGAGCCCTCCACTACGGCGTCTCTCATAATTATATGGTGGTTTTAGGAAGTTAAACCCCCACAATTCAATCAATCAATCAAACAATCACCTACCAATTATTCCACGTAGCGCTCACGAGGAACCTCGAGTGAAACCTTTCGTTCCACAGAGTGCTTTGCAAGCGTGCAATCTCTAAATTCACCTCGTGCGCCATTCCAGCGCTTTAACGAGATACTGGACTCAATGATCATATTGGCCGCGAGATCGAGCAGAGTCGCCACCTGGCGGCAACTGCCCGAAGAGGAGAAGTATGAATTGCTCCGTGCATCGTCTGCTAGCCACGTCGTGTTTCTATGTGCACGTACGTCATTCACGTTCTCAAAGTTTGGTTTCTCCGGTCATGTCAGCGCGAGTGTAACTGTTTACACGTATGCCTTAAACGACGTACGACTGTATTTGGTTTTGCTCGGCTACTAATTTATTGTACTAAGATGGTGCGTGCCACATTCCAGACTGCTGTTTATTGTCGTCGTACCCTCCATTCACCAGAATGATTTCAGAGACGGTGCTGCTTTCTGTTTCAAGCACATCACAAAATGCTCTCGGTATTCTGCCAAACATGACGGCTTTTTTATGGTGTGTGAATGCAGCGCTTTATAGCGACTCAGCTCAGTTGTAAAAAAAAGCAGGTTCTGGGTTATGCACTTGCGCGCTGCTCGTAGGTGTATAAGAACGGCACTGTAGTTTAACGATCATGCGAGGAGCCTTAGTTGTGTTTATCTGGCCGTAGCACCATTACATAGAAATATTACTATCACACAAACTGTGACACATCAGTATTTAAACTGTACCTAAAACAGAGTTACCGTGCGCAACCATGTGCTTAAATTTAAGAACGCTTTAAAGAGCCCAAACATGGAAAATTAATTCAGACGACATGCCTTCTATATAACGTCATATGATTTCACTGGAAATTTCATCTTTTTTACATTGTTAGTGGTCATTTTTTGTCTAAAAAAAACATGCTTGTCCCGTTAACCAGGCCTTTGCTTGTAGCACTTTGCGTCATGGACGTATATAAGCCGTCGATGAAAGCTTTCTGCTGAACTCTTACGTATATTTTTTTTATATTCTTCGTGGTGCAAAAAATGCGCGTATGCATAGTAAACGCAGTGCGTAAAGCGCCGTCAGCACCTTAAGCTTTCCTAACTAGACTTATCGACTATACCACATTTCGTGGTAAACAGATATAGGGGAAAAATCGTATAAGGTGCGAACAGTGGTACTGAACTAACCGCCGAGATATGCGGGCTTCCTACGATTTTTCTTTCTCTCTTTTTTGTAGTGTGCAGATGGCAAAGATGCGAATAAGTCGTTCAGTAACGCTACAGCACTGCGTAGCAGGCGCAACATGAGCTAACCACGTACAAACAACACCGCAAAGGCGTGATTTAGTGCGAAAGCGGGAAGGGTCACCCATGGTGAGCATCCCAAGGCAGAATGCACTTTACTCGCGGGTGGTGTTAACATTGCATAGGGGTCGTGCACCGATTCAGTAGAGAAGAGCGTAGATGTTAACAGTATAGTGGAGTCAACGCATTTTATCCGTCGTCGCCTCAGAGCGCACGCAACGAAGCGCCACCGAGTATATTTGTATACGCACCGCACACCGCCTATTCACACTTTCGGGGAAACAGTGCTGTCACCTATTTCTTGCCAAGGCGTAACGAAAAATCTCTTACCTTTCGGGACAACAGCCATATACGCTTCTTCTAAAACTACAAGACTTCAAGTGTCTTTTAAAAATAAGAATAAACAGAGCAGTTTTGTTCTTGTTCCCCGTGTTGTCAGTCCCTCTTAGTTATTATTTTATATTATCCCGATGTAGATAAGCATCGCAAATCAGAACAGTTTTGACGTAAACCGTTCTTATTTTTTTATAAAATGCGTTCCCGTAGTTGCGATATATTTTCAGAGCCATACACTTTGCGAGGAGTTATCAGCACCGCACAAGAGCTGAGAGGCGGTATCTTGCAATTCGCATTCTGACTTGGTAGTGCACGTATAGACTGTGCAACATCGGAGAAGTCATTAACAGTGGTTAGGATAACTATAGGCTACAAGTAACTGCAGAGCGAAGGATATGCATTCTGCGCTTTAACACGATATTCTCGTCCTGCTACGCTGCGTCAGCGCGACGCCTGCTTTGACGCGTGGCCTTCCCGTCGAGACCAACATCCCGTAAATTGTTGGTCTCCTTTGTATGTTCATCAACATGTACGAATGCGCATGCACTCTGACTTATACACAATCTACGTGTTATACTTCCTCCAATTATACACCTGCCTTTAGCGTCATACTTACCAGATGTCTGCCGCAACACTTAACCGCAATGACATCCGGCAATGAATTCTGGCTTTGTGTTTCAACTTTTCACCACCTTCATGGCGAAGGATATTCCCCGAATATAAGACAGGTGTTTTAAAGGCGAAGCTCCTTTTAGTGCGCTTATGTCTTGCGTCAGGCGTAACCGGCAGTGACAGACAGACAGACAGACAGACAGACAGACAGACAGACAGACAGACAGACAGACAGACAGACAGACAGACAGACAGACAGACAGACAGACAGATGAACAGACGGATGAACAGAAGCACGGATGTACAGACGGACGGATGTACAGACGGACGGGTGCACACCCGGACAGATGAACGGACGGACGAACTGATGCACGGATGGAGGGACGGCTGCACAGACGAACTAATGCACAGACAGATAGACGGACAGACGCACGGACACATAGACGAACAGACAAACGGACGGACCGACAGACGGACGGATGAGCCAACGAACGAACTGACGCACGGGTGGACGGACGGACGGAAGCATGGACGCAATCATGGATTGACGGACACATGGGTGCATGGATGAACGGATGAACGGACCATCTGATGAACGGGCAGACTGACAGATCCATGGATGAACTGATGCACGGACATACGGACGGACGGACAGACGCACGGTAGATACTGGGACGGACGAATGGACAGACAGAAAGAAAAACAGACTGACGGACAGACAGACACAGAGTGACGAAAGAACGGACGGAAAGACAGACAGACAGACAGACAGACAGACAGACAGACAGACAGACAGACAGACAGACAGACAGACAGACAGACAGACAGACGCTTGGCCCCACTCATCATCTGCCACCCGTGGATATGCTGTGAATTTTAACTTATATATCATGTGAGGGAATAGCATGTAAATCGTTTACATAATTACACCCTCTGCCATACAGAACAAGCTGGCGCACTTTACCAAATAAATACTCAACACCAAGGAACTCGTGAGTAATGAGCTGAACTGCTGCCATAATGCCAAATCTACGATCGGCAGATTTTCTGCAAAAAAAAAGGCTATTCCGAACAATTGAAGACATGTCTACTGAGGCCAGCAAGCAAAGGAAAATATCGACAAAATCGGCCACGAAAATGCACACATACATATACTCATAACACAAAAATAATCCCGAGAATGCCGCTCTTCAAGCATACAAATCAATTAAAGACTAATTGGCGCACTATTGTTTATCTGGCTCTTTTTTTTCTTGCAATTAGTGTCTACCTACGCTGTTATCTCGGCTGGTAACATTGTTGCGAATTGCATTGTTGCATTGTTGCATCCGATGCAAATTATTTGGAGGCGTTCTCCCCAATCTCTGAAATATAAATTTGTATCGCAATTTATAATTCAGAGAGTGGCTGGAGATATAAATGCATTTTAACGCAGCTCGCCACGTGAGCATGCAAAACAGTGACACACGCACCACTCTCGGTATCGCGTATATGTTAGAAGTGAGAGGACACTCACCGCGTTACCCAAAGCATGTGATCCGTGTAATCGCTTAGCCAGTTTTTGGGCGAACCAAAAAATGCCATGGAAGTTTGAGATTAGAATGTGAGCTCATGGCCTCGTATCGCGTTAATGCAAGCTCGTGAAGAACCAAGTATTGCGACGGCATCTAAATATGGCGGAAAGTGGAGAGTATACTAAAACCTACTATACGAAAACAGGGTTTGTAACTAAAATAACAAGTTCTTACATCGTTTGGGGCCACTGCGCAGTTGGTTGGTTGGTTGGTTCCTCAACCACTTGGCGCAACCCGCCTAGTGCACACGCAGCCGCTCTAAAAGCAACAGACCATGTCGCCAAGTACACGCAGCTTGCGCAGCCTCTAAACTAGAGACCCCAAAGAACAGGACCTCCGCCTTCGTGTCGAACACTCCTTGGAAAAAGAAATTTTTGCAAACATCTAGTAAACCCGTGTATTTACTAGACTCCACCGTATTTTACTGCCTATCCGGCACACCTTTACTAACCAGCAGCTAGTAAACCTTGTTACTTTAGCCGCTACTAACCAGGAAAACTTACTCATATGTGATCAGGTGAGTACGATGCGATCATATGAGTTTGTGATCGCTTCTATGTGTGTATGTTGCTACAATGCGGTATTACCATGGCAGTTACATAAAGTAGTTAGCGGCCATTTTTATGTACGAGGGCAATGCTACTTTGTTTTCAAAGACGATAACACTTCTTGATACGCATCAACGCAAATATTTGGTCTATCTGCTGGTCTTTGCCAAAAAAATAAACAGATTGTCTACCGGTGAGAAATATTTTCTGAATGTGGCGCAAATGAAAAGATCGTTCATCAAATCAGGGGTAACGAGCTCGCTTATATGCCAGAAAAAAAACGCATTATAATATTAACTTCATGTTGGAAGGAGATGAGAAGTGACTACTAGCGTCACCCAACAGTGAATACGGTCAATCGATACAATTTATTGGTAAGACAAGAAATTAAAGCAGGTAGAACTTTTCCGCTTAATAGCGAGCACATTTGACTTACAATTGTATATTATACCCTTGAGGCAGCTTTAGGTTGGGCCAAAGATCCATTTTTGCTTTTTTTGTATCATGCTTTCAAATAGGCGCCCAGTGGCGCTGCCGGCGGTGTGTTTGCTTGCCTGCATGCCTGCCTGGAAACGGCAGAGAAACTAGAAAACGGTGTCCGCCGCCTTTCACGAGAACAACAAAAGCGTGTGTGCATGTCTAAAATGATCACTTAGTTATTTGTTTTATTATAAACCAAACTTGATGAAGCCTGCAAAAACCGCACGCGGTTTCAGTTTTCGACTTTCACCGGCACCGACCAGTGTTTTTGGCATTCATCCCACCAATATAGGGAGACACAACACGGACACCAAAGCTCTGTTTTAAAGATTTCTACGCAGTTTCCAGAGAACCCACTGCAAGGTGAGACACTTCACACGGAACGCTTTTTATTGCAACAGAAAACAGGAGAGCAATGAAGGACGGCATACAGTCACCTGGCGAAAGAAGTCAGTGCACAAAGTCCATGCGACTTGGTCTGGTGGCTGCGTTCATACTCGTGAAAATTGTATCACTCATATTTCAGGTGTAACATTCTGACGTAAGTGTACGACAGCGTAGCCTTTTCTTTGAAACATGCATTGATACGTAATTCTAAAAACAGAAGTGTTTATTGCACTGCGCTGACAATGTAAAAATTTGAAAGAAAAAGCGGAGGTTACCTACTACTCTTCGCTAAAAAGACAACAGTCTTCAACTTAAACCACCCGGTGCTGCCACTTTCCAGCGCTTCTGCGTTCTGAAAACACTTTCCTTTCTTGACATTACGGTCAGTTAGCGCAAGATTTAACGCAACAATGCATACTAAAAACTATCATCTTTTGACGTCCTTTGCAATGCAACAGGGTGAGACACGGCCATTGTTTATCTCTTACTTTTGTAAAAGATTCATATTCGTACGGCAAACCACGCACGTATAAGTACACAAGCGTAAATATTTTTTGACTAATTGCAGTCCACTTGAGTATTATGGTCATTAAGTTGCTAGTGTGGTTATCATTATTGACTGTAATGCGTTCCAAGTAACGCCGTTACTGGTAACCCTTTCCTTTTTCGGAAGCTTAGTAACGTATACTCATTCCAATTTTAGCACAACAACGGGTAACTCACCTACCTTACAAATATTCGGTAACGCACGGCGTGAAGGTACTGGTTGATTTTTCATATTGGAGATGCCCTTATCCCAAAACTCACCCCGATGAACTCTTTTGTCACAGCGTCGAACAGCTGTCCGAGTGCACGCTTTCACAATGAAAGCGAGGGTGGAATGTTTTTCTTTATTCTGCATAAATTACAGATAGAAATTCCTGAATGGAAGCTACTCCATGTAGGGAGTTTTGAACCATCACAAAGCTTGAAGAAAGGCACGGTGTCCATTGAGAAAACCCGTTGAACCATACTTTTTGTAGAAGTGGATTGTAGCAGGTGGGTTGCTGGCACCTGCGCTTTTCCGTGCCCAAAATACAGGCAAACCGTAGGGAAAGTGCAGGGGCTTGTTTATTTCATACCACGCGCTGACTGACACGCTTCACACCTGGGGGAAGCAAGAACTTCTTCGAGAGCCTGCAACAATGTAAAACCGACGTCTGCATGTTCGAATGACAAAGGAGTGCACAGCCTGAGCACAGCGTGGTGAACGACCATATTGGACAAGTTGGGCCGGAGCCGAATATATAGGTGGCTTTCTGTAAAATCCTGGCGCATCCACGAGACAGCCGCTATAAGTTGACGAGTGTACCACTCCACTGTCGTTGGGAACCTTGCCTAAACGCAATTCTTTACTTCATGGACAACAGGCTCAATTGACTCTGTGGCAAGATCGAAACCTTTAAAAACAATGTGAGTGAAGCGCCAGAGGTCAATTTTTTTCTCAAGAAAAAAAGGCTTTGTTTTTGTTTTCTGAATACCCTATCGGTTGGCTCGGTTTCTCGCTACCCTCTGTTTCAACTAAAGGCCATTATTACTGCTGTCACATGAACACACCAGCTAACAACAGTTACAGGCAGCGTCATGGCAGATATAAAGATAGTTAGCGTACTAACCGCGATTACCGCAAAACAGGGGCTTGGAACGTATTTTTTTCGGGAGGTGGGCCGGGGGAACCTCATTGAGCTGAAGTGGAGGCCGGGCAGGCGAACGGTCATTTAGCGCTATAAATGGTGCCAAAAAAAAAATTTAGGGCGAGTGGAGCACGGGCCCAGTGAGCCACTCCTCGCTACGTCACTATTGCAAACAGGCCATTCCACGAAAGAATGACACGAATTCGAAAATTATATATTAGAGTTAATTGAGTGTTCGTAATTTAAGCATATAGCATCCAGTAGCCCAAAAATGACGTCACTTATCTTTTTAACTGCATAATTTACGAGGCCAGAAACACCGAATATATATTCAACACCGCGATGTTTATTTCATCAGCAGTGGTTCTGTTCGCCGTGTTGCCAGTCCCTCTTCGCCGATAATTAGTATTATCGCGATGTAGATAAGCACCACTCATTTGAACAATTCTGACGTAAACTGTTTTTCTTTTTTCTGAAAGGCGGTCCAGCAGTTGCGATATATTTTCAGAGACTTACACTTTGCGAGGAGTTATCAGCGCCGCACAAGAGCCGTTAGGCGGGATCTTGCAATGCGCATTGTGACCTGGTAGAGCACGTAGGCCATGCAACACCGGAGAAGTCTTTAACAGTGGTTAGGATAACTATAGACTACAAGTAACTGCAGAGCGAAGCATGTGCCAAGCATATGGCACGCAGCTAGCCATGTTTGCTCACGACCTGCGTGCAAATCTGGATTTTAACATAGAGACTAGTGAGGCCATCTTTTTAGATTACTCAAAAGCCTTCGACAAAGTTCCTTATGAACGCATACCACTGAGACTTGATGCGTTACATCTAAACCCCAATAATTTAGCATGAATATAAGAATTCTCAAGTAATCGCTCACAATCCATCTTTAATATTAACCATATATCTAGTGCTACCCACTTAACTTCAGGTGTTCATCAAGGGTCCGTACTTGTTCCACTGTTTTTCTTAATGTACATAATTATCTACCACTGCAATCTCATATAATATTCGTATGTTCGCCGACAATTGCGTAACTTATTGTACCATTACTAACGTCTCCGATAACGCTTCTCTTCAAAATGACTATGCGAAGTGTGCAAGAATGGTGTAACCTATCGCTAATGAAACTAAACCCTAATAAACGCAAGACTCTCTCTTTCCACCGCCATAAAAATCTACTTATTTTTTCTTACCGAATTGCTTGCGCTAACCTTAAACTAGTGTCTTCTAAAATATCTCGTAGCAACCATTTGCAGTGATTTAACCTGGGCGACTCACATTACGAACATCATTTCATCTGCCACTAAAACACTCGGGTTTTTAAAACGCCACCTGCGTCATGCCCCTCCAGATGTAAAACTATTCACCTATCAGTCTCTCATCAGGTCAAAATTAAAATATGCGTCCCCCATTTGGAGCACTCATTAACAATATCTCATCAATCAACTCGAGTCACTTCAAAATCGAGCTACAAGTTTTATTCACTCTAAGTACTCCTATGACATCAGCACAACGGCACTGAAAACAGATTCCAGTTTATCACTATTCGCATTTCATCGCCTCAATGCTAGCTTTTGTCATTTTCACAGGTTTTTTTACAGCTCCCTCGGTAAGCCACCGTACACTATCCCCCATCTCCAGTCGCACCGGTCACCCAGCAACAAGTTGCTCGCCCACGTGACCACACCGTCACTTTTTCGTCGTCATTCTCTTATCGTGCAGTAACCGAATGGAACGGCCTTTCCAATAACATCACAGCCATTACCTCTCCTTTCACACTTTTGACCACTTTAACAGATCACTTTACATTGTATAAAACATTGCTTTTATTTTTCATGTATGTACCCACCCCTTATGTAACACCCCTTCAATGGGGTTTTTAAGGAATAAAAATGAAAATGAAATATGCATTCTGCGCTTTAACACGATATTTTTGTCCAGCTACGCTGCGTCAGCGCGACGCCTGCTTTGATGCATGGCCTTCCCGTCGGGACAAGGGTCCGATCAATTATTGGCCTCCCTTTTATGTTCATCAACCTGTACATTTGCGCATGCTCTCTGATTTAATACACAATCTACGTGTTATACTTCCTCCAATTATACACCTGCCTTTAGCGTGATACTCACGAGGCGACATTTACAGCAATAACATCCGAATATGGATTCTGCCTTTGTGATTAAACTTTTCACCATCTTTAGTGCGAAGGATATGTCCCGAATATAAGACAGGTATTTTAGGGGCGAAGCTCGTTTCAGTGTACTCATGTCCTGCGTCAGGCGTAACCAGGTGCGTAAGACAAACAGACAGACAGAAAAACAGATAGTCAAACGTACAGACAGACGGATGAACAGAAGCATGAACGGAAGCACGAATGACAGACGGACGGATGCACGCACGTACGATGGACGCACAGACAGAACGGACAGACGCACGGACAGACAGACTGACGGACGAACGAATGGATGGACGGAAGCATGTGTTGACGGACAGACGGGTGCGCAGACGGACGGATGGACGGACCATCTGATGCACGGACGGATCGAAGGATGCATGGACGAACTGATGCACAGACATATGGACGGACGGACGCACGCAAACACAGACGGACAGGCAGAGGGACGGACGGATGGACAGAAAAACAGAAAAACAGACAGACAGAAACAGAGTGACGAACGAACGGACGGAAAGGCAGAGAGACAGACAGACGCTTGGCCCCACTCATCATCATTCACTCCATGGATATGCTGAGTTTTTTCATACTGATCATGACAGGAAATAGCATGTAAACTGTTTACATAATTACACCCTCAGCCATACAGAACAAGCTGGCGCGCTTTACGAGATGAACATTCAACACAAAGAAACTAGTGAGAAATGAGCTGAACTGCTCCCACAATGCCACATCAACGATCGGCAGATTTTCTGCAAAAAAAGGCTATTCCGAACAATTGAAGACATGTCTAATGAGGCCAGCAGGCAGAGGAAAATATTGACAATATCGGCAACAAAATTTCACACACACATACTCATTACAAAAAAAATTATTCCAAGAACGCCGCTCGTCAAGCAGAAAATCAATTAAAGGCTTACTGGCAGACATATGTTTAATCTGGCTGTTTTTTTTTTTCTGATGCAATAAGTATCTACCTATGCTCTAATCACGGCTGGTAACGTCCTTTGCTCGAGCTCCCGATGTCAATTGTTTGGAGGCGTTCTCGCAGCTTTCTGAAATCCAAAGTCGTATCGGAGTTTATATTTCATAAAGCAGCAGAGAATATAAATGCATTCTTTTAACACAGCTAGCCACGCGAGCATGCAAAACAGTGACACATGCGCCACTCACGGCATAGTGTATGCGTTAGAACTGGGGGCGCTGTCGGTGCGCTGACCGCGTTACCCAGAGCACGTCATCCGTGAAATCCTTAAGGCTGATTTCGAGCGAACCCTTGAATTGCCGGGGAAGTTTGACACAAAAATGTGAGCTGAAATTAATCCAACCGCCAGCCAATTTAATCCGGACGCCAGCGAATTTAATCCTGATGATATTGTGACTTCAAAACGACCCAGAATTTTCGGGAATGCGTGGAGTGAATAGCTTTGGAGTGAATTTAACAGGGAAAAACCATGAATGAGTCAATAGTGACACAATGTGAATCGCGCGACTTTATCACGCCAATCACCCGCGTAAGCACTATTCACACCTTCGACATGCAAAGGAAACGCCGTCCACACAGTATTAACTTGATACTTATTAACCAGGCCAATGATCTCATCACGAGTGACTTAGGTGACGTCCTCACGCATAACACCCACGCACGCACTGTCTTAACCTTCCGTCATGGATATCAAATCAAGTCAGAGCTGCACTGACTGATGACTGTGGTAATCATCAGTGTTTCTAGGACTGTTGCCGATGTTTTTGCACTATTGCTAGGTTGTAGTTACTGTTATAATAGTTATTTTTGTATTTCACCTTCACATACTGTAACTCACTTTTCTAATATGTATTTTGCTGCCATGTTCATAAGTAAAACTGCATTTTCTATTATATTCATTATTTGCCTATGTATGTGTAGATATTACGTATATGTATTTTTCTAACATATTCACTGTACCGCCCCCCTTACACAATGCCCCTCGAGGGCTCTGTAAGGTACTGTAAATAAATAAATAAATAAATAAATAAATAAATAAATAAATAAATAAATAAATAAAACGTCTTTGAAAGGGCAGGATCTTGATACCTAAAACTCGGCCAAGCCACCGGATCACCAGTGACTGAGGGGACGTCATCACCCATATCACCCGCGCACGTAATTTACTCGCCTGCCGACATGCATACCAAACGAAACGTCTTTGAGATAGCAATAACGTGTTACCTATGACTCGGCCAACTAACTAGATCACTTGTGACTTAGGTGACGTCATCGCGCCTGACACCCACGCACGCAGTGTCTAACCTGAGCTCATATATATCAAACGAAACTTCTTTGAGAAAGTAGTAAACTAAGTCCAGTGACGTCGTCACTAGTGACTAGCGTAACGTCATCTCACCTAAGATTTACGCAAGCACTCTCTAATGTGCCTTCATGCATATCAAACAAAACGTCTTTCAGAGGGTAATAACTTGAACGATATCACCAGGCCTAGTTATGTCATCACTAGTGACTCACGTGACATCATTACGCCTATCACACACGCACGTGGTGTCCTAACCTGCCTTCATGCATATCAAACGAAATGTCTTTGAGAGTGTAATAACTTTAACGCTGTCACAAGGTCCAGTAACGTCATCATTAGTGACTTGCGTGACGTCATCTCACCTAAGACACACGCAAGCACTCTGTAACCTGCCTTCATGCATATCAAACGAAACATCTTTGAGAGAGTATTAACTCGAATTCTCTCACTAGGCCTAGCGACGTGATTACTAGTGACTCATGTGACGTCATCACGTCTATCACACACCCACGCGCTGTCCTAACCTGTCCACGCGCTGTCCTAACCTGAATGTCTGCCCGTCGTCCTGCAGGACGACGGGCAGACGTTCTACAATGCAGACGACAATCCGACGAAATAATAAATTGAAGAATTGAAGATACGTTCTTATTCGTGCTAGAATACCCTAATGCTGGTTATTTATGATTTGAAGCAATTGCTTGAAGTAAAACTGAAGCAGACGACAGTGTGTCGCATCTGTTTTCGGCGAGTCTGTTTCGCGCAGACGACGAGACGACGTGGTGCGACGCGAGCGACAAGCCGGCGTAGTTTCAAGTTTCCGCCCGTGTCATCGTTAGGTGAGCACTTTTGCAGGCCTGGGCATAAGTGAAAGAAAAGGTGGGAATACGTGCTATGGAAGACCGAGACTCTCGGCGCCCCAGAAGGCCACGGAAGGCACCTGATGAATCGAAAAAAAAGTACGGTCGCGTTTCCCCTGTAGATCGTTGCCGTATGATACATGTTTACAGGCACGGAGGTGACTTAAACGTGCTGTCCAAAACACTCAAAATCAATATAAAGACCGTACGTTCTATTGCCGCTAGTGACCGTGACACAGCTAAAACACGTGGTGGTCGTCGAGGAAATTCGGACCGGACGTGGTGGACGCCCTGCAACGAATCGTACAGGAAAATCCATCCTTCACGCTAGAACAAATAAAGAGGACTCTCAAGGATGAGATGCCTAACATTAAAGTGAGCACATCGACGCTTGATCGGCTTCTCAATGGCCATAGTTATTCGGTGAAGCTGCTGACACCGAGCCCAGTGGATAGAAATCGCGCCGACGTGAAACAGCTGCGGTGCCGATATGCCCAGTGACTTCAGAGCGAGGGAACTACGCTAACACAATACTACATCGACGAGACCAACTTGCACGTATGGTGCTCGCGCAGTTTCGGAAGGGCGAAACGAGGTGCTGCAGCATGCTGTTTGTCAACTAGTGCGAAGGGGGCGAATGTAAATGTTATAGCCTGCATATCAGCGAATGGCCTTCTCCATTGGACAATTGCGGACAAGGTCCACTGGGCTGTAAGACTTTCTTGCAGAAGTGTCGAGTATAGTTTCCCAGCAGAAACCGGGAATATCGGCAGTGTTCCTGTTTGACAACGCACAAGCGCATCGCCGCGCCAAACAGGCTGTCCTCGTGGCAAGCGACCACACAGTCAAGTGGCTACCGCCATACAGCCCTTTCTTCAATCCGATTGAGGAGCTCTTCTCCAAGTTCAAGGCAAGTGTAAAGGGCTTCAAGCGAGCGGAGGGATGATCTCCTCACGACACCGGGAGGGATCTCCAAGAAAGAACATCGCCGTGCTCTGCTGGTTGAGGCCGCGGGGCGCTCTATGCAGCACATCCAGCGTGTGGACTGTGCCGCTTGTGATAGGCACAATTACACTTTTATGCAAGCTGCCCTCGACTGCCTTGATATGTAGAACAGTGTTCAGCAGCACAACTACGGGTGCGTGTTCATGAAAACAGCTGTGCCTGTATAAAAATAAATTTTGTTTTTCACGGACTTGCCCCGGTTCTTTTTCATCACCCATTTCATAACCGATTTAACAAGCTCGACATTATTAGATCAACACTTTTTTCTTGAGGTACGGTGGATGTTTTAACCGGGCATCATCTTTGCTTCGGCATTGCGAAAACATGTCAGGTAGGTCGTAACTATAGAGGCTGGCTATATAGGCACTAAAAAACCGGCATTTAGGCACCAAAAATACGCGGCCAAAACATTGTTTTAGGCTTACAAAATTGTGACTATAGGCACAATAAACTTTGACAAATTAAAATTTTCCAATAAATATGTGCGGGATCTGTCTCTACGACATGAAAGAAAGCAAAAATGTTTTCGTTTATAATAGTACAAACGCGTAATGGTTTAGCATAAACATGCGTTTTTCCGCTCAATTCGCAGAATACGGTCTCTCCATTTTTAGTTCAGCGTGGTCAGTTAAGTGTGCACCGTCGAATAAACATGCTTCTGGGTCTCTTTCAGTGGGGCATAGCTGAGAAGGGCTACACATGCGCAAATAGCCAGACTGCAAAGCGCCAGAAGGATTTTTTTTTTTTTGCGGCGTATTAACTTGCCCTAACCACACAGGCTCAATTTTTCTTTTGTCTGTGAACACCTTACGGGTCGTTACACAAATTTCAGAGTTTTGAGAAGCGAAAAGGAATGCATGCACTGGGCGCTCAAGATCTCATTTACCAAGATTTGCAGTACTACGCACGTCATAAAGAGGTGATATGCGAAGCTGAACACGGCTTGACCTTCATTTCATGGGCGTGCGCCGCAACATGGTGAAGGTGATAGAATGGTCCTGCTTATGTCAAAGTAGTACGTGACACTGCGAGAACTATTTGAGACAACGCGTGTAATTTGTGCAAACGGTTGTCTAAATAGAAGCACGAAGGTTGACAAAAATGTTAAAACACACAGACGAAATCTATTCACCTTACTTATTTAATTTCATATCGAGAGAGATGCGAGACTAAGGTGCCTCCATTTCGTTTGCGTTGGTGTTCTCGCAGTTCTCGCATCGTGTCGGTGCCAGCATTCACAACGCTGAGCGTGGTTTTGGTGCATCGTCCCTTACAGAAGTTGCAGCAGTGTGACGCTGTGTATCGGGGTAAGGATACGTTACCCAAGCCAGCCTCTCCAAACGTGCGCGCAGATAGAGATCCATCCCACAAAAACTCGCAGTACAATACAAAAGAACTTCGAGACGGCAGAACACCGCTTGCCCGCACGGGCTGACATGGGCATCTCATGCGAGTGTAGTTTACGCGCGCATGACGTGCTCATGCACGTCGTGTGATGCTCCGTCTCCGAGGGACTCTGATACCAATAGCGGAGAAGGAATTGGACTTGCGAAGTCTACATAGAGTTAGTGGCGAAGGTTTCAAGCTCACCTCCTCAGATCATGCTTTCGCAGCGTCTAATGATCAAATTAAATAATTCTAGTGATACAAAGCTTTTCATTGGGCACGCAACATTTTCCACTGCCTAAGTAAAAATTTTCAGGTGACCTAGTGAAGCACCACATGTAAATGACAAATAAAACAAAAACTAAATAGATGTTGCTTTTTTATCTGCATTTTACTTCCCCTAAAGACTCTCCACAGTTTCGCATTCATTCTTCATCTCCCTGCCGCTGCACAGAAGCACCTCCTGTTCCCTACGCATTCGAGCGGACGCTGGAAAGAGGCTGAGCAGACGACGCGACATGGATGGTATACATCATCTTCATAATCATCATCAGCCTGACTACGTCCACTGCAGGACAAAGGCCTCTCCCATGTTCCGCCAGTTAACCAGGTCCTGTGCTTGCTGCTGCCAATTTATACTCGCAAACTTCCTAATCTCATCTGCCCACCTAACCTTCTGTCTCCCCCTAACCCGCTTGCCTTCTCTGGGAATCCAGTTAGTTACCCTTAACGACCAGCGGTTATCCTGTCTACGCGCTACATGCCCGGCCCATGTCCATTTCTTCTTTTTGATTTAAGCTATGATATCCTTAACTCCCGTTTGTTCCCTAATCCACTCTGCTCTCTTCTTGTCTCTTAAGGTTACACCTACCATTTTTCTTTCCATTGCTCACTGCGTCGTCCTCAATTTAAGCGGAACCCTCTTTGTAAGTCTCCAGGTTTCTGCTCCGTAGCTAAGTACCGGCAAGATACAGCTGTTATATACCTTTCTCTTGAGGCATAGTGGAAATCTACCTGTCATAATTTAGGAGTGTTTGCCAAATGTGCTCCACCCCATTCTTATTCTTCTAGTTACTTCAATCTCGTGGTTCGGCTCCGCGGTTATTACCTGCCCTAAGTAGAGGTAGTCTTTTACAACTTTACAAGTTTTTACAAGTTTTTACAAGTTTTTACAAGGCAAAAATCGGATGTGTGCACTAAGGGACAAAGAAGGCAAAATAACTACCAATATGGATAGGGTAGTTAATATAGCAGAGGAGTTTTACAGAAATCTGTACAGTAGCCGGGACAACCACGACTTTAATACTATAAGAACTAGCAGTAACCCAGATGACACCCCACAAGTAATGATAGAAGAAGTCAGAAAAGCTTTGGAGAGCATGCAAAGAGGCAAAGCTGCTGGTGAGGATCAGGTAACATCAGATCTGCTGAAAGATGGAGGACAGATTGTGTTAGCAAAACTAGCCACCCTGTTTACGAAGTGTCTCCTGACGGGAAGAGTACCAGAGTCTTGGGAAAACGCTAACATCATCTTAATACATAAAAAAGGAGATGACAAGGACTTGAAGAATTACAGGCCGATTAGCTTGCTCTCTGTAGTCTACAAGCCATTTACAAAGGTAATGGCTAACAGAGTAAAAAAAACATTAGAATTCAATCAACCAAAGAAACAAGAAGGATTTCGAACAGGCTACTCAACAATCGACCACATTCATACTATCAATCAGGTAATAGAGAAATGCTCAGAATATAACCAACCACTATACATAGCCTTCATAGAGTACGAGACGGCGTTTGATTCAGTAGAAATATCAGCCGTCATGCAGGCACTGCGGAATCAGGGCGTCGATGAAGTATATATAAGCATCCTGGAAGAAATCTACAGGGGATCAACTGCTACCATAGTGCTTCATAAAGAAAGCAACAGAATACCAATCAAGAAGGGTGTAAGGCAGGGGGACACAATCTCCCCAATGCTATTTACCGCGTGCTTACAGGAGGTTTTCAGAAGCCTAGAATGGGAACACTTAGGGATAAAAGTTAATGGAGAGTACCTTAGTAACCTGCGCTTCGCCGATGACATTGCATTGCTGAGTAACTCAGGGGACGAATTGCAACTCATGATTACAGAGTTAGACAAGGAGAGCAGAAAGTTGGGTCTTAAAATGAATCTGCAGAAAACGAAAATAATGTACAACAACATCGCAAAAAAGAAGCGCTTCGAGATACATGGTATACATGTGTAGAGAAAAATCGACCTTTCTTTTGGCCTTCTGGGCTTGACAGTTCTTAAAGTAACTCGTGAAATATAGTGTAGTGTGCCCCCCACAGTGTGCCGAAATCTATATTTTGCCGGGTATCATGAATACCGGGCTCCAGCGGTACTTGAAAGCGAAATTTCAGGTTAATTAGCGTTTATATAGGCATCGATTTTGAAAACAGGCATTTACAGGCACCTATACGAATTGAGGCTACAACAAACGAAATAGGCATATATAGGCACTATAAAAGCACTATCAAAGACCTCATTGCCCTCTAATTTTGGCTCATGTGTCAAAATGTCACGATAGGAACGCAAGAAACAAAACAGACATTTGCATATAATACGGCCTCCAGTCATAACACTGTATATCCGTAATCAGGCATAAGAAGCATGGTCTGCCTGCTCCAAAACTTGCTAAAAAAATTTGTCTACCTCTTCTTCGGCCCAACTAATATTTCATCTATTTATCCTGTAAAACAAATCCGTTGTAACAGAGGGCATTCCCCATATTTAAGATATATACTATTGCTATTTGCAAGTGACCATTTGCTGATGCGCCATTGAATGCTGTGTCTGACACGTGCCTTCCTTTCTACATTCTACGCCACGCCGTTTCTTATAAGTTAGTTATAGGTTAGCTTGGAATAAGCGTGCCTGTTTAGTGTAGAACGCCTGTCCTTTCACAGTAGTGCGGCCTAGCTGCCCGCATTTTCAAGGCATACTTCGAAACACGAGAAGCCACAAAAAAGCCGCCTACATCTTCCCACACGACGACCTGGAGTAAATGCGTCGCAGAGAGGTCAGGGTATCAGTTGAATGTTGCGTAATGGAGTATTGTTTGGAAAATGCTTAATTGTCATTTTGCCTTTATTATTCCTACTTATTGAATGAAGGAGAACCGTTGCCATCAACGAGTAGTGGGACGCTGATGTTGGGTTGTACCCCAGTGCTGCTTGAAGGTACTGTTGCTTGCATCGCCTCTACTCGAGTCAAGAAAAGCGTCAAGTCAAACAAAAGCCATGTAAAGACGCTTTTGACAGAATTCGAAACGCGCGATCTGGTGCCTACATATACCGGTTAGCCGGTGAACGGCTGTGCAGCGCGAGAAGTAAGTTTTTTACAAGCAGACGCTGCCTGCAACGGCCTTCAAGTTGATGTTATCTCAATGACGTTTCGTTTGATATTCATGAACACACGTTAGAGAGTGCTTGCATGAGTGTTAGTCGTGATGACGTCACGTATGTCACTAGTGATCAAGTCGGTTGACCCAGTCATAAGTATGACAATATTGCTTTCTCACATACGTTTCGTTTGATATGCATAAAGACAGGTTAGGACAGCGCGTGCGTGTGTGATAGACGTGATGACGTCACATGAGTCACTAGTAATCAAGTCGCTAGGCCTAGTGAGAGCATTCGAGATATTACTCTCTCAAAGACGTTTCGTTTGATATGTATGAAGGCAGGTTACAGAGTGCTTGCGTGTGTCTTAGGCGAGATGACCTCACGTTAGTCACTAGTCATGACGTTACTAGACCTTGTGACGGCGTTCAAGTTATTACTCTATCAAAGACGTTTCATTTGATATGCATGAAGACAGGTTAAGACACCACGTGCGTGTGTGATAGGCGTAATGACGTCACAGGAGTCACTAGTGATGACGTCCCTAGACCTGGTGACATCGTTCTAGTTATTACCCTTTTAAAGAAGTTTTGCTTGATATGCATGAAGGCACATTAGAGAGCGCTTGCGTGAGTCTTACGTGAAATGACGTCACGCTAGTCACTAGTGATGACGTCACTGGACCTTGTGACAGCGTTCAAGTTATTACTCTCTCAAAGACGTTTCGTTGGATATGCTTGAAGACAGGTTAGGACACCACGAACGTGTGTGATAGGCGTAAGGATGTCACGTGAGTCACTAGTGATGACGTCACTAGGCCTGGTGACAGCATTCAAGTTATTACCCTTTCAAAGACATTTTGTTTGATATGCATGAAGGCACATTAGAGAGTGCTTGCGTGAGTCTTAGGTGAGATGACGTCACGCAAGTCACTAGTGATGACTTCACTGGACCTTGCGATAGCGTTCAAGTTATTACTCTCTCAAAGACGTTTCGTTTGAAATGCATGAAGACAGGTAAGGACACCGCGTGCGTGTGTGATAGGCGTGATGACGTCACGCAAGTCACTAGTGATGACACCACTAGGCCTAACGACAGCGTTGAAGCTATTGCTCTCTTAAAGACGTTTCGTTTGATATGCATGAAGACAGGTTAGCACACCACGTGCGTGTGTGATAGGCGTAATGACGTCACGTGAGTCACTAGTATTGACGTCACTAGGCCTAGTAACATCGTTCGCGTTATTACCCTCTGAAAGACATTTGATTGATATGCATGAATGCACATTAGAGAGTGCTTGCGTGAGTCTTATGTGAGATGACGTCACGCTAGTCACTAGTGATGACGTCACTGAACCTTGTGACAGCGTTGTAGTTATTCTCTCAAAGACGTTTCATTTGATATGCATGAAGACAGGTTAGGACACAGCGTGCTTGTGTGATGGGCGTGATGACGTCACGTGAGTCACTAGTGATGACGTCACAAGGCCTAATGACAGCGTTGAACGTATTACTCTCTCAAAGACACTTCTTTTATTATGCACGAAGACAAGTTAGGACACCACGGGCGTGTGTAATAGGCGTAATGACGTCAAGTGAGTCACTAGTGATGACGTCACTAGGCCTAGTAACATCGTTCAAGTTATTACCCTCTGAAAGACATTTTGTTTGAAATGCAATTAGGTATATTAGAGTGCTTGCGTGAGTCATAGGTGAGATGACGTCACGCGAGTCACTAGTGATGGCGTCACTAGGCCTATTGACAGCGTTCAATTTACTAGCCTCTCAAAGATGTTTCGTTTGGTATACAAGATGGCAGGTTAGACATTGCGTGCGTGGGTGATAGGCGTGAAGACGTCACCTAAGTCACAAGTGATCAAGTCAGTTGGCCGAGTAATAGGTAACACGTTATTGCTCTTTCGTTTGGTATGCATATCGGCAGGCGAGTAAATTACGTGCGCGGGTGATAAGGGTGGTGACGTCCCCTGAGTCACTGGTGATCCGGTGGCTTGGCCGAGTTTTAGGTATCAAGATCCTGCCCTTTCAAAGACGTTTCATTTGATATGCATGACGGAAGGTTATGACAGTGCGTGCGCGGGTGATATGCGTGAGGACGTCACCCAAGTCACTCGTGATGAGATCATTGGCCTGGTTAATAAGTATCAAGTTATTACTGTGTGGACGGCGTTTCCTTTGATATGCACGTCGAAAGTGTGAATAGTGCTTACGCGGGTGATAGGCGTGAAAAAGTAGCGCAAGTCACATTGTGTCACTAGTGACTCATTAATGGTTATTTCATGTTAAATTCACTCCAAAGCCATTCACTCCACGCATTCCCGAAAATTCTGGGTCGTTTTGAAGCATAAACAGTAACTCTACATGTACACAAGGGAGCGCCCCCTGAAAGCGAAAACACCTCATATCAAAACGAATCTGGCAACCACGAAACACATACCGGAAGTTTCGCCTACTACTCGGCGAATTCCATCCAACGGGATTGCGCCATGTGTGGACAGGAAGTAGACGAAGACCAGCTCGTGCTGTGGAGCTCGAGCCATAACGCCGGTGACCAATCTACGATCCCGAAGCCGCTTCAGCAACTGGAGGGCGTCCTTTCCACGGCAGCAGCAGGATTTAAGCATTTAGCAGCCTCGTAAACCAGTACCCCAAGCAGAACTGCGAGCGTCTTCGCGGCTGGATCCATGGCAGACTTCACAACGCCTGGTGGCCGCAGGCCTTTGCGTGGCACCGGCAATGTAAGTGCTAACTTGAAAGCCGCCGACATGACCACCCTTAGCGCGTCCATAGTGCTAGCCACCGAAAATCCCGCAGCCGTAGTTACTGCCACCATATATATGGACTTCATGAAAGCCTACAATGCTCATACTAGTAGGGAGGACGTCGTCACGCTTGTTGAGAAGTACGCTAGCCTGTGCGACAGTTACTTAGCCGAAGTGATGAAAGTGACCGAGAGCCTAGTCTCTCGCAAGGCCACACCGGCGTGGATAGAAGCCATCGCGTGCCAAACATTGCTCACCGATGAGCGAGACACTTGGAAGCTCACGGGTGCCCTCCTGCACGACCACCTCAAGGCGGACGAGTTCATGAAAGAACGCGGCAACAGAACCATGTTCGTCGACGGATCTCGCAAAGGTAGCGACAGGAAAATTGTGGAGGCCCTCATGGCGAGAGACTCCTTCACACGCCAGGCGCATTTAGTAGTCGACTGGCTGGAACGCTGCGCGGCGCATCAGAGCGGTATGGGCGATCACGACGACAGGCTCCAGTACTTCCAGCTGGTGGAAGCTGCAGCTGGACAGTGTCCAGCTGGCGGAAGCGGCAGCTGGACAAACACACTGCACCATGCGCAGTCCCACAATAACATCGGTAGTGCATCGTCGTCTCACGTGACTGAACTGGACGCGGGCGCACCCTCGAGGCGGTGGGTACCGATCCACGAATTCCTCTTCTTCCGCAGCGTTTTCTTCCACCTGCGAGCAGGCCAACTGCAGAGGGCCAAAGAGCTGGCTGCCGACAACGGTTATCGTTGGCTAGCCGCCGTGATCGAAGAATGCAGGCCATGCCATGACCTGCACAACGCAAGCACCGTTGGTGCTGGCTTCAAGCAACCCGCCCAAGGCACCTTCTACCGGGACTTATGGATGCGAGCCTGCTGGAGAGCGGCGTGCAGTCCCAGGTGTTCGCTGTACAAGCGCGCTGTGTATGGTGCTCTGAGTGGCAACCTACAAGCAATGCTGCCCGCGTGTACCACATGGGAGGATCAGCTATGGGCTCGCATGCGCGCTGTTGTGGATGTGTGCGTAGAGCAGGAGCTCCGCACTGCCAAGCAGCAAGATAGAAGCCTCGGACCACAACCGCCCGGCTACCCCAGTGACCTTGGAACCTTTGAAACCGTTTTCCGTGACCTGCGGGAGGCTGTGGGCACGAGGGGCAAGCGACACCAAGAGATCGCACACATCGTGCAGCGAGGTGTAGTGCTTGGCGATGCTGATGATTTGATAGAAGAAATACACTACTGGGTAATTCGTCAGGTGGATAAAACGCCGCTTCTGACCATTCGGTTTCTGGTTCACATGGCACTGTTGCTGCGACAAAATTGGCGCCAAGACCAGCACTGAGGCGTTCAGTGAACTTCTTGGCATCTACATACACATGCTCGTCGACGAAGGCCATGCTTCCTTGGTGGCCACGTATGCAGCCGCTCTAAAAGCAACCGACCCTGTCCTCAAGTGCAAGCAGCTTGCACGGCCTTCAAACTAGAGCCCCAAAGAACAGGACCTCCGCCTTCGTGTCGAACACTACGGAAAAATAAAAGTTTGCAAACTAGTAAACCCGTGTATTTGCTAGACTCCACCGTATTTTACTGCCGTTCCGGCACACCTTTACTTACTAATAGCTAGTAAACCTTGTTACTTTAGCCGCTACTAACCAGGAAAACATTCTCAGCGTTTTTAACTAATACAAATTCGCCTACGTTGCTTTCTTACATGCTGAAGTATAATTGCCGTAATCGCGAGACTCTCAAGCAATATATTACAAAATTTAGTTTTATTGACAAAGAAGTTCCCCGTTACCTGATGGTACATAGAAGCAAATAGAACGACATACTTTGATGAGTAGAAAGCAACAGTTATTCTAAATTTTATGGCTTCCAACCAGTACACGTTGTGCAATCTCAATTCAATAGCCTTTATGCTGCTGGAGTAGAAATCGACCATGTCCAAGACTTGAAATTCTGCGTGTGTGCGTGTGATTGTGCGTTCTCGCTAGTGATCTGATGAGTTCACCTACGCATATGATCATATACTCATATGTGATCAGGTGAGTACGATGCGATCATATGAGTATGTGATCGCTTCTTTGTGTGTATGTTGCTACGATGCGCTATTACCATGGCAGTTACATAAAGTAGTTAGCGGCCATTCTTATGTACGAGGGCAATGCCACTTTGTTTTCAAAGACGATAACCCTTCTTGATATGCATCAACGCAAATATTTGGTCTGTCTGCTAGTAGTTGTCCAAGAAATAAAGAGATTCTCTACCACAGGTAAAAATTTTTCGAATGTGGCGCAAATGAAAAGTTCGTTCATAAAATCGGGGGCAACGACCTTGCTTATATGCCAGAAAAAAAACGCATTATAATATTAACTTCATGTTGGAAGGAGATGAGAAGTGACTACTAGCATCACCCAACAGTGAATACGGTCAATCTTGACAATCTATTGGTAAGACAAGAAATTAAAGCAGGTAGAATTTTTCCGCTTAATAGCAAGCACATTTCACTTGAAATTGTATTTTATGCACTTGAGACAGCTTTAGGTTGGGCCAAAGATCCATTTTTGCTTTTTTTGTCTCATGCTTTCAAATAGGCGCCCAGTGGCGCGGCCGGCGGTGTGTTTGCTTGCCTGCAAGCCTGCCTGGAAACGGCGGAGAAACGCGACAACAGCGTCTGCCGCCACTCACGAGAACAACAAAAAAGTGTGTGCGCGTCATAAAGATTTTTGCCCTTCGCACCTAAGCACGTATACATTGTGTTTTTCGTGTATTTGTCATGTAGTTAAATAAATTAAATCAACTCAACTGAATTCCCTGAGAAGATTCTACTCTTGCCAGAGAGATTCTATAGGCCCACTAAAAACTGAAGTGATCGATAAGGCAGTCCAGAGGGCCCAAGAACTGGCGGAACGCCACCACGTTCCCGCCCCGACTCGGGCGTCGCCTACGGTAGCGGCTGCTAGGATGTCCCACGTGGGCACCCTGGTGGCTTAAACTCCTCAGGACCATATATTAAAGTTCTTGACTGACTGACTGACTGTCTAAAACGACCACTAAGTTATTTGTTTTATTATTAACCAAACTTGATGAAGCCTGAAAAACCACACGCGGTTTCAGTTTTCGACTTTCACCGGCACCGACCAGTGTTTTTGGCATTCATCCCACCAATAGAGGGAGACATAACGCGGACACCAAAGCTCTGGGGCCGGATTCACAAAGCTCACTTACGAAAACATTTTTGCGCAAGAGAAATTTTGTTGCGTAAGTCGATTCATGAAAAGAAAAAACGTCGTAAGAGGCCATCGTTGTCACATCGGCCGCTGCAAATAAAGCGCGCTGTGACGGCCCGGGAACATGGCAAGATAAAGTTTGAGAAACGATTGAGAGAAATGGGGGAAGAGCGTTGGGCTAGGAAGGTTTTCAGCTACTTGTACATGAAGAATGTCGATACCAAATGGAGGAAGCGAACCAGGAAGTTGACTGGTAAATACTTAGAAAACAGCAGGTGGCCAAACCAAAAAGAACTATCGGTTAAGAAGAAAGTGAAAGAAACGGAGACTGGCATATGGAGAATGGGCATGATTAAGAAGTCCGCACTAGAGATCTATCGAACTTTTAAGCAGGAAATTGCCAAGGAAAGGATCTATGATAATACTCGGGGTAGTTCTCTACTGTTTGAGGCCAGGACGGGAGTACTGCGAACCAAGACATATCGAGCCAAATACGAAGGGGTAGACACAGTATGCAGTGCGTGTGGAGAGGAAGAAGAAACTGCCGAACACTTGATAGTGTTCTGTAAAGGGCTTCACCCTATAGTTCAGGATGATGGCGCAGAGTTTTTCAAAGCACTGGGGTTTAGGGACCGGGAGGGCAAAATAACTTTAAGCGGGTAGACTTAACCAGAAGGAGGTTATCTGATTGGTGGCTAAAGTCAAGACACGAGTGAAAATTAAACTCTTCACTGCAAAGTACGAATCCTCAAACTCACTTTTTAAGGAAAAAAAAATAAATATAGTTTTTGGTTCATTAGGTATTACGGCTTGGTGGCGCTAGCCACCGCCCGATCTAAAGGGTACAGCCATATCCATCCATCCATCCAACATGTCAGCGATGGTGATGCAGTTGCTATATTTGCTTACGTCCCCAAAAAGTGCTCGTAAGTGGATTCACGAAGCGAAATTGTGCGTAAAAACAGCATGGCTGAGAGCAAATCCTAAGAGTGGTCCGGACCACTCTTAGGAACAATGTGGCTACTTAGAACCTGCTGCCGCGGCGGTATACTTTGGTGCCCTGGCTGGTTTTGAGTTAATTCACGCCCATTAGGGCTGCCTAATGACTGCTGGTGCGTTTTTATTTATTTCGGCGCTTTGAGCTTCGCGTGTTGTTTCCCTTGTACGCAGTGGATGGTGTTGACAACCACCATCGTCCAATAAGTTCGAAGTCGCAGTAATTGAAGAATTCTATTGGGCGTCAATGGCATAAAACTACGCATGTAAAGATTTGTGGTTGGATGAAAACCAATGTGATACGTGAATGGTCGGTGCATTCGAACGTGGCATGGCATAGGATCAACCTTATTTGTTATGTTGTTGTGTTGCGCCCCATCTCATCCAAATTAAAAGTGCGACTCGAGATCCTTGCCTCATTGGTGGAAATTACCACCAAAGAGGTTGATGGGAGCACATTGTTTGCACGCTATTGGAAATAAACATGAGAGGAAGTTTTCAGTGAGTGCTTCATAAAGTTTGTGCTCTAGTGTACTTTCATTGGCTCTAACTGTCCAATGGTTGCGATCTCTGAAATACAGCTGTCGATACACTTTGGGACGATCTGGAACAAAGCGTACTTTGTAAACCAAAGCGTATTAGGGGTGCGCGTGATTACGCATGGAACTACAAACAAATCGTGCATCTTCACCTTCACTGTTCAGACACCGATATGGACCGTGATAATATGGCAAGCAATCGGAATGAAATGACCCTAGTAACTTTGTATGACACCGAAAATATGCAAACTCTCCCGATTCTGGAGCAACCCTTGGCGGAATTCATCCCTGCGTCAATTACCAGCCATTTAACTTGGCGCACGAACATCATGCAAAGGTAGAGCGAGCCACTGACATGTATTTTGTGCAACGCAGCGACCACTTGACCTGAGAATAACAGCGTTGCGAAGGCGAATCCCCTGTCGCATGCTCTGATCGAAGCAGACGACAAACGCGAGCAGACGACGGCTTGGCCGACAGGCACAGCTTGTGATTGGTTGTGAAGCAATACCCTCTACATCAGCTCACTCCGTGACGTTGCCAAAACACTTCTTTCATCTGGCACGCCTGTCCTGTTCGTCATATCACCCCCCTCGCACATAAGAGAAAATTTTTTCACGCCGTGAAAATAGTGCAAGTACTTTCTAAGAGCTCTCTTATGTGCTGCGCAGTTGTCGAAAACAACATGGCGTCGTAAAAGCATATCGGTCGGTGCGACTTTCAGCAAACGCTTCTCGCACGAGTTACTTCAGCGTTTGACCGGATGTGTTGTGATTACAGCAGCTCTTTCGGTGCGTGTAAGCAGTGCGGAAAGCTGTGGCAGTGCAATGGTGTACGGTGAAGCGCAGCGAAGCCTGTGCGTCGGTGTGGTTATCAAGCGGGGATCGGTGTCGATGTATCGACGGCAACTAGCACTCGAGAAGCCTGCAATGTGTGTTTGTGTGCCGGTAACAGTTCGTTCGCTTGACTTTCCAGTCTCTCAGTTGGGTCTGTGCGACATTTCGGATTGACAGCGTTTTGACACGTTACTTCAGTGACCACAAGTACGTACGGAAACGTATGAACTACGCGCTCGGTTCTTGCTTCGCCACTAGTTAGCCCGTACGCTTCTATTTACTTGAGAGCAATGTTCGGGAGCAATGTTCGGGAGTGAAACGATGTTTGTTGTGAACAGTGGTGCTGTGCTGACGTTCCAAGACTTGTGAGCAAGCTGTGCTCGTGTGACCGAAAATTGAAAGACAGCGTTGATAACTGTTTTGCCCTGCGAAGTTGTGGTGGGGCAGCTTGGCGCTTTTGTTTGTCAAGTCGTCACTTCTCCTTTTTGTGATAACCATAGTCCTAGCGCTGTGATGTGATCAACCAAAACTGCGAGATGCTACATTCTGTTGTGGATCGTGTTACTTTGGAAGCGCGCCTAGACTGTTCTTCGGTAACAACTTGAGAGTTCTATGTGGCAGCGAGAGCCCGTGAACGTCAAGCTTCCCTCCGGCCCCCAGGAAAAGCAAAGATTTCACCGGTGCCTTGCTTTGGATGAAGTTGTAGGCCAAGATCGCCTAACTACAGGTTTCCGAGTTCGTCAGGTCATCGTTTTGCACGGCACTAGAGCCTTGACAACAGCCGGTCATGGCCAGTTCTTACACATTATCAATGGACGTGCACGCCTGGCCAGCCCTTCATTGCTGTCATTGGCAGCTTCCAGTCTGCAGATGCCCTTTGCCTGTGGGCCGTACTTGGTTCCTCATGACACCGACGGCTACTAAATGCTGCCATCGGTGAGTTCACCTTGCGTCTCTCATAATCATATAGCGGTTTTGGGACGTTAAACCCCACATATCAATCAATCGGTGAGTTCACCTTGCAGAACTAAATTTCACCGGTACTATAATTCACGCAGTTCTATAACGTGTGAGAGTTTTTAAGCCCATCAGATGTAATGTTTCTCTATGGTAAGTTGAAGCATGAAAAATTTACTACTACTGTTATATACATACATAAATTATGGAGCAAATACATAAAAAGTTTTTTTGTGATTTGATACAAGTGAGCTCTTGCTTGATTATGAGGTTGGGCCTGTCGATTGACCACGTTTGATAGTTGGAAAGTTAATGTGAATTTATTTTTCAGGAGCCAGGTTGCACTTAAAAAATTTATGTTATTTTGGAAAATTAGTTCTATAGACGATTACCACTGTGGTAGTACTATACTTCAGTAGGACATATAAAATGCGGTACGTAAATTTTACATGAGGCTTCAGTTTATTTAAAAGTGATTATAGCAGATTTTGGTCACTTTAACGAAGTGATAGCTTCCTCAAATAAATATTAGAAGTGAGTGCTTTTAATGATTGTTTTTATTATCTCGTTTTTGGCTCTTCACAGATCGCAGAGATTGGTTTGTTAAGGTCCTGTGATGCATCGGTTGCACATTCTGGCACATCAATCCTCATCATTACTTGGAGCACCTGTACAAAAATAGGAAGGACACGTTCTCCCTAACTGTGCAAGCCTATGTCACTGCTGGGACTGTTATCATTCAGCGGATGTGGCGTGGAAGCATGCATGGCAGCATTATCTGGAAGGACTGCAATCTGCTTGGGAGCTTCGAGGGCACAAAACTGCCTAACGGCTGGCTGCAAGGTTAGTTTTTCTTTAATACATACGATTACGTGAACACCACTTACTGTGCACAAATTGAAAACCCAAGCATGGTTGCTTTCAGTGGATACCTGTAATATTCTTACACATAATTCTTATTGAACATTTATAGAACTAAATTGCAAGATAATTGAGAATGTTGAAAGCTGAAAGCCTGCAGCTTATGAATGAAACTCCAATAATCTGAGACTCAAAAGCTTGTGCTTTGAAACGAGCACAAGTACTTTTATTCCTTATTGAGCTCTCGACCTTGTAACTCCCTCTGTGGATCAAGTGCTCTGGAAGGAAATAGCAAGTGGGCGAAACTTGCCTGGCTGTTCACAACTTGCAAGGAGAAAGACCTATTGAAGAAGCCTCAGATGACATAGGGCCAGTAACTGCATCTTTTACCTAATGTAGCTTTTTCTCTCTCAGTGCTGTTGCTTGTGTTTCAGCCGAACATGTTCACCACGATTGCATAGTGATATATATTTTTCTACAAATTGTACCTGACCTAAGTATGCATTGTTGATCTCTAATGGTGACGTTCAGTGTGTTTCAAAGCCATGGCTTCTCATTTCTCTGTCTGTGGCTAGCCTATTTCAGCAGCAGAGCGATGCAGCTAGCACACATGCAATCCAAGTCATGGAGCGCTCCTTTGGTGATCTGTGCAGGACGCAGCATATCCATCCGGCAAGACACTGGTATCAACAATAATGGTGAGTGTTGGTGGCACCTGTAGGAGCCCATTGTGTTTGTTGCGTATGATTATTTCCCCTGATGAAGTGCATTTTTGAAAGGTTTTCTTCATTTAGAATATTAGATGTCAGCAACAAGCACACTCATAATCCACAAGTTCTTTGTGTCTTCTAGACTGCCCATTTGCTCCTATACGCAGTACGGTGAGCTGGCTATGTTAGACAGCCTTAAAGTTATGAACATTGGCTGTTGTGTTGTAATGCAGTCTAACTTGTGTTTCTTAGTGAACTTATTTGTGGTCTGCTTCTCGCACCTAGTATAAAGTCAAAATAGAAGAAACTTTATTGGCTTTTTATGTCTGGCAGAAGTTTCATGCCTTCATCTATAACATTGTAGTTTTGCTCTTGTATCATATTAAATATATTTTCAGTCTTCACTGTTTGTGTGTGTGTGTGTTGAGGCTTGTCATTGGCTTCTGAAAATACAATATCTGTAAATAAGAGCACATAATTGACAACTATACACTCTTGCATGTAGCATGGTTGTAACAATGATCTGTATTTTTCTAAGTTCCAGCAGTAACAAGGAGTTCGGTGCTCCACGGTCATGTACAGTGTATCAAGAACAGAGCACAGAAGACCAACAAGTATAAAGGGACTGCCAGTGACTATTCTCCTGCTCAAAGTTTACAACAGCAGAAAGAGCCCATTGTGATGTCAGGAGAAGCTGCTGCTTAACTTCTTAGCAGTGCATTATTCAGCAGTTCATTTGCTTGCATTTGAAATTATTTAAATTTTGCATAGAAGATACCAAACTATGACACTAATTTAAAGGCTGCTGTAGTGTTAGTGGGCAAATATTTTTGAGCTGAAGTTTTTAACATGTGTGTTAAGTGCCTGCGTGCCTCTACATTTACATGCCAGAAATCACAGCATCCATGGTCGCCAATGGTAACTGCGTTTGCATTCTTTGTAGTACAAGAAGTAAAGCCATGGATGCAGTAATCATGTACTTAGTCGATGTAATCCTTCAGTGTACACTCATTTGTATAGCACCAATGATGCCATGAATGTATAAGCTCTGGGAAGTGAATCTATGTGGATTATTTTATTTGGAAGAAAGAGGATCATCACTACTCTTAGTATATCTTAACAGTAGATTTTAGTGCTTTGGTATTATCCCACTGCCTGTCCGTCCTTCAAATGTCTACTTATCTACTGTGTAAGTGTAACTTTTTAAATGTATACTTTGCTCGGATAGGTTTGTTCATAATGTAATGCAAGTGACTTATCATCTATGCAGCTCTACTCAGAATAGAAATAAAAGTATTTATTTTTATATGTAGCTATAGCATGCATTCACTTGTGTTTTTCTAGGTGCCTGTACAATTGTTTAGCCCTACAAAAGTGCTGGTATACTCTAATATTAAATCTGGCCTCTTAAAATAGTTTGTTAGTGAAAGTAAGAATGTGTTTACAACCAATATTACTATCTTCAGATGAACTGTGTAAACTCTGTGGAAATTTATTTACATTTTTCGAACTTTGTGAAGGTAAATGTTGTTACGTTCTTTTATTGCGGTCCCTGTTTCATGCAAATGACACATAATTACTTTGCAGTGGCATAGTATTAGTTGTTATTTTTCACATATGTGCTGAGCAACATCGCAGTTGAGGCCAGCAGGAAGACATACATGCAGTGAACTGGAGCATCACCTCACATAGTGTACAGTCTTTGCCCACCAGTAAACTCAATATTTTTCAAGCAGACTAATAGACAGCTGTATGGGAACTGTGTTGATGTGCAAGTCTTCTTGAGGAGTGTTTTTCATCATTTCTGTCCTAGTGAAGTAGCTACCCAAGGCCACAACTGGTGGGAATGTGGTGGTTTCTTCTCACCAAAAGCATTCTTACCAGCTGCCTCAATGTTAGCATGGGGTGAATTCAGGAACTGGAAAAATAATTGGTCTTTGTTTTCTTGGCCGAAAGAGTCACTTCCACCATTGAGCCACCACGACGCGCCAGAGTAGAAACTTTTAGCTAAATAAAGTTGATTCTACTTTTGAGTGGTGTTTTGGGGAAACGAAATGGCACCTATAGCTGTCAATATAAGCACTGTTTGCACCAAGGAGCTTAGTAGCTTATAATTGTATTATTATTGTATTGTCTATAATTTACTCGCGCTGTGCCAACTTTCAGCCCAAGTGTCCTAACATGCTTTGTTAGTGGGTTGTGAATGAGCCAAGCTATGTAAATAAACAGAGTGATATTGCAGACATGTACAAAATATTGATGCACAGCCCTTTTCTTTAGCATGACATTTTTAAGGGCTTTATTCTTGTGTTTTTTATAAAAACTGCTTGTCACTGGGCAGCAGCGGAAAACTATGCATCAAGCTTTTGCGAGATGGTTCGGGAAACACCGTGTTCAGGTATAACAGTGCCAGTGGATTTCTCTCGTAAGTTACTTTCTGTAGTATATTCAAAATGAGTGTATTATATTTGTTGTTTTATAGCCATTCATTTTAATATTTACATCTGAGTGTATGTATGTATGTATGTATGGGTGTACATATGTATATGTGTGTGCGTGTATGTATGTATGTATGTATGTATCTTTTAAATGAGAATCCATTTATCATTGGTGAGTAAGTTTGGTAATGATTTGGCTGAATTTGTTTCTAGTTATTTCTCTTTTGAGCCATTATACATTTCAATTTGTTTTGTACTTCATAAAAATAAATGTAACCTTACACAGAATATGTGTGTTCGAAGAAGTTCTTTCATTTACCAACCTACAGTCATGGGCAAGAATTTGGGTAAAATGGAACGAACCTGCGAAGATTAGTTTAGAGCATAGGTACTCTATATGGCATATCTCATACACATTGCGTTGGTTGAATATGTCGATTTCAACCTTTCAATTTTAATCAGAATAAGCAAGCAATCACCCTTGGTTGTATATGTGTGTGATATTTATGCATACTGTGATACCGGTTCACAATTGCAATTAAGGTCACAAACCTAGTCAAGCTGAATACACGAATTTTGTCCATGCACCTTTCATCTGCACTGGACTGTTGTTAATAAAAAATAAACTTCAGTTTAGAAATTTATTCTAGTAACCAAAAGCAGGGTATCTCTTCATCCCACAAATTAAATTGCCATTGTTCTGTTCCATTCTGGACAATAGGGGACCCTCTCAGCAGAACTCGATTAACTGCTATAGTTCATTTTAACCATTGACAGCGACATTACACTGAAGCGTGCAGCATGACAAATAGCGGGAGAGAAGACACAAACTAATCACTCTGTTTGCGTCAGCTCTAACTGTCCGTGCTCTTTGGTCTTGCTGCATGTGATGATGCCCACCAAATTAGCACGAATGCGTGTCCCTGCAAAGGCAGTCAACTTGGCTGCAAGCAGCTAGCTCACTGCATGTGTAGATTTTCTTCAAAACACCGTGAAGACTGATTGCTGGTCGAATATCCAAACACGTGAAAAGTAATATACCAGGTATGATATTGGTATTTCAGCACTGGACACTTTTGCGATAAGAGAGGATGGAGGAGAAAATTATGAACCCTGAATTGTTTCACTTTGGAAGGAGCACAGTACAGCGCTTTTGGGTCAAAAGGGGAGTGAAAGAAGCAAATACGAAAGTCTACTTTTCGAAAAATTAGTACACGCCACCACGCATAATGTCAGGCCGGGCAATCTCTTGAAAAAAAAAGTGCTCAGTGATTCTGCGAATCGAACCAAGTTCCTCCTAGATTGTAGTTGAGCGCTGTAACCGCTCGTTCACTGCATTTTTTTTTCTTTATTTCCGGTAACTTTCACAAACGGGTTGCTAAGATATATTACAATTCACTACGAACAATACAAAAAACTTAGGAATAACTAAGCCCGTCAAGCATAACTATAACACATCACGTCCTAGAATTCCTTCATGGTCAGTAGGGCTTCTACTCTTTCTACCCATAAAGGTACACATTTGTCTGTTCTTACTACCTCAAGTAATCTTGAGATGCTTTCTTTAAAATACTCTCTTGCTGGTCTTCTGTCTGGGTCACAATGAAATCCAGCCATTCTAGAGCGCCATATACTCTGCAAGGCAGTCATCATGATAAAATCGAAAGGTAATCCATCCTCATTCTCTATTGCCAAATACCTGATCCCATGAGGTTCTAACGGGAACTCTTTTTTGATTGTCCTTTGTAATACGTCCCAAAAATAAACTCCTTCCCAACAGTGCAGGAAAACATGGTCGATAGTTTCCAGTTTCTTACAGATTAGACAGTGAGATCCCCAAAGCATATAAAACCCACGCTCCTTGAGGAAGGTTCTCACAGGGAGTGTTCCAGTGTGTAATTTGAAAAAGAACGTTTTCGCACTTGGAGCTGGTGGCACTTTTTTAACTCGTTTAAATACGTTCTGACCCTTGCGTGCTGTATTTAGCGCTCTGTACAGCGGGATGGGGAGCATCGTGTCACATAAATCTTTGTACAGTTTTTTCTTTCCAACAGACCACAGGTAGTCAGTTGAAAAACGAACACACAAAAACCGCACGCTGGCCACTACTTCTTTCATGTATCCTTGCACAGCCCCTGTGGTAACATGGGTGCTCACAACAAACTCAGGCAACAGTCTACTTAGTCTTGTTTGACACACTGTTAGTAGGAAAGGATCTCTTGTCTCACGAAAAAAGAAAAACCTATTTACTAACTGCTTGATAAACAGATGTCCTAGCCCAAGGCCTCCACACTTCACCCCTCTAAACAAATTCGTGCGACTGCACCTTTCCCAGTTAGACCCCCACACAAATACTGCAAACACCCAATGTAATTTTTGCACATTGACCCGGGAACAGTACAGCACTTGCATCACATACCACAGCTTAGACACAAAAAACCAGTTGCATGCAGTAGCCCTAGCAAACATGGATAGATTGACTGATATGTGGGGTTTAACGTCCCAAAACCACCATATGATTATGAGAGACGCCGTAGTGGAGGGCTCCGGAAATTTCGACCACCTGGGGTTCTTTAACGTGCACCCAAATCCGAGTACATGGGCCTACAACATTTCCGCCTCCATCGGAAATGCAGCCGCCGCAGCCGGGATTCGAACCCGCGACAAGCGGGTCAGCAGCCGAGTGCCTTAGCCACTAAACCACCGCGGCGGGGTAGCAAACATGGACAGATAAGTTGCATTCCACCTATTCGCTTTCTCTTTAATTTCTTTCGTTTGTTGTATCCAATATTCGTCAGTACTTTTGTATGACTCGAGCGGTACTCCGAGATATTTACTGGCGTTCTTGTCCATTTAATTGCTGCAAAAAATTCTGGTGTTGAAGGCCAATATCCATGCCAGAAGCCGAGGCATTTACCCCAGTTTATGTGGCTTCCTGTAACTTGGGCGAAAGATTTAGAAACTCTGATTGATTCTTCAATACCGACATAGGAAGTGCTACAAATCCCAACATCATCAGCGTATGCGAGTAGTTTGACCTCTGAAGATTGTACTCTAAACCCATTAATGATGTCATTTTGCAGTATCGACCGACATAAAGTTTCAATATAGATGCAAAACAACAGTGGACTAACAGGGCAACCTTGACGCACTGAGCGCTCAATTCTAATGGGGGGCCCCAATGTCTTGTTGATAATTAGTCTCGTACTACCATTCCGATATGCCATGGATACTCCGTCAATAATTATCTTACCAACATTAATGTGCTTCAATACTGCAAACAAAAGAGCGTGGGCAACGCAATCAAACGCTTTCTCTAGATCCAGCTCGAGTATGGCCACACGAGCTTGACTGGTGTCAACACACTCGAGCACGGATCGAATTTTATGAACGTTTGTAACTATGGACCGACCTTTAATTCCACACGTTTGGTGTGGACCAACGATATCTTTTATTACTGACTGAAGTCTAGCAGCCAAAATTTTCTATAATATTTTGTAGTCTACGTTTGTCAGTGTGATTGGCCTGTACGCTGTGACGTGCCTGAGCTTTTCAGCCTCGTCTGTTTTCGGAATGAGAACGATACGCGATTCACCAAAGGATGGTGGTAATTTCTTTTCCTCATATGCCTCATTAAAAACGCCTGCAAGTATAGGAGACAGTTCACTTTTAAAACGTTTGTACCTCTCAGCACAAAGACCATCTGGTCCTGGAGATTTTCCGGGATTTAACTTATCAATCGCCCGTTCCACTTCAGATGCAGATATAGATAATTCCAAAGCGTTTTTCACTTCCTCACTCACTTTCGGCATGCGTCCTAAATATTCTTCTTTAAATCTTTCTAGGTTTATCTGTCTACACGCAAAAAGGTTTTCAAAATGACTTGAAAATACGGATAAAATGCTGTCCGTATCAGTTACTTCGTGACCATCCTTCTCTGTTTTTTCGATATGATTCCGTCGAACGTTCGTTTCCTCCACCCCTAACGCTCTCCCGCCGCTAAAGCCTCAGCCCTAGCACAGACGAGTGCACCGCGGTAGCGTTCCTCATCATACAGTGCAAGTTTCTGCTTAATATTGCGTATGTCAATTTTATAGTCTCCTGGTTGTTTGCACTCCAAATCTATTAGTCTTTCTATAGTCTTTTGGAGTTCTTTTTCTGTCTTTTTCCTTTCGTAACTCAATGCGCAAGAACGATCAATAGCTTTTATTTTTATTCGCTGCTTGAACTCTTCCCATTGTTCTGCAAGTTTAACTTCATCGGCCATTTTTATTTCATTGATACAGTTCATTACCTGATCTAAGAAATATTCGTCAGTGATCAAAGTGGAATTCATCTTCCACAGCTCCCATGAGAAAGTTCCACCTTTTGTTTTCTCTCCCATATCACATTTAACTAAACAATGATCACTGAAGTGTATAGGGTAGACAGCATATGTCTTACAGTGGGCTATTAATTCAAGCGACACGTAAATGCGATCAAGGCGCGCATGGCGATTCCCCTGAAAATGTGTGAAACGCACATCCCGCGTTCCCTCCATACAGCTGCCCACGTCTTCTAACTCGAATTCAGTAATTACGTCCGCTAGCATCCTACTACTTTTAACATAAATGGCGCGTCCGTTTGCTCGATCTCGCCCGTTGAGGACGCAGTTAATATCACCAAGTAATACATATTTCCTTCCCAAGGTGAAGTGCTGCTTTAGGCTTAAAAAAAAAGTGATCGCTCCTCGCAAATGGTTGGTGCATAAATACACACTATACGCCACTGACATTCATTGAATACAAAATCACAGGAAACCAATCTACCAGACGGGCAAGAGAAGGTATCTTGCACTACCAGACCCGGTAACTTCTTAATGAACAAAACACAGCCTGCAGACGTGCCTATTGCTTGACTTACAATTGCGTAGTAACGCGCCGTAAACCTCAGCACCATGCCCCGGGTCTCCTCCTCACGGTCTACTTTTGTTTCTTGTACAGCTAGTATATCCAGATCATGATCCACGAGCAACCTGTAGACTTGGCTCTGTTTCCGCTTGGCGGCAAGACCTCGAACATTTAACGTTGCCACTCTAAGTTTCGGTGCAAAAGCCATGTCTACACCATGAATAAGTTAGCCCGGGGCATGATGCTTACCTTCAGCGTCTAGCATAGAGCTAGACATCTTCGGAGCCTCCAGGTGGACCCGTGCCACTGGAGGGCAAAGGAGGCCAGTGTTTGTCCAATGTCGGGTTGGGACGCAGCCTTGTGCTGCTGCGTCTGAACGAAGTCGCCTTCGCAGGTGGCCCCTCTTCATGCTTTTCACTGGACGCCTCATGCCGTCCTGCAGACTGCTCGCGGGGTCTTTTGCTTGACGCCCCACCACTGATTTCTCGCACGACACTGGAAGTTCGGTTAATTCCACCGGCTCCGGCTCCTTCGATGGGTACTTGTGAAGCCTTCTTCGGTTTGGCCGGCTGGCTTTTGAGTAACCTCCCCAGATTCTATGTCTGCTTGTACTGTTGGTTCATCACCACCAGTCGGTGTGGCAGTACCTGTTGAAGCTTCTGGGTTCACCACGTCGCCTGCGCCTTTCGCTGCGTCTTCAGCCTCGGTCACGTCCATCACCAACTCTGCTGTGTCTTCACGTTCAGCTGATCCTACAGCCGATGCGTACGTGCGCATGCACGCGTCTTCGCTGTGGCCAAACCGCCGACAACGCGAGCATCGGGGTACCTTACACTCTCTTCTAACATGGCCGGTACCTTGGCAGCGCAGACACTGCATTGGCCGACCAGGTGCAACCACAAGTGCCAGTTCACCAGCCACCCTGATTTGATGCGGGAGATCTTCATGCCACTCTTGAGCTTAAGTAGCACAGTCCGTGTGGTTGACCCCTTGTCGCTGACTCCTTGAACACGCCAATTCTCCCTGGTGACTTGTACGACCTTCCCATAAGCCGCCAACGCTGTTCGTACGTCTTCATCGTTGACGCTATACAGCAGCCAATGAAGACGCAGCCGCACGTGCTGATCCTGGGGGTCTACGATGATGCAGCGTCGACCCTTGACTTTAAGTTCCTTCACGTCCAGCAAGTGTCTCGTAGCGTCCGCGTTATTCATGGTGACTGCCCAGACATGATTTATCTGGTAGGCCCCCAGTGCCAACACCTCCGGCAGCAGTCCTGTGGGTCCGAGCGCGTCTCGGAAATCTTCTACTCGATACGGTCTGCCGCGCACATCACCATGTAAAAACACAGTGTTTTGCGCGACGCGTCCCTTGGGCAGTGGTGGCAAAATTATCTCGTATCCTGCGTCTTGCTCTTCGCTCATCCTGTTACCGCGGCTAGTATGTGCCGCAAACGCCGCTTCTACGGAGCACATGATTCTTGCGTCCGACGCGCGTGAGTGCTGACGAAAGAATGACCGCTCGTCCACTGCAGCAGTGCTTGCATTCGCCCCATTGCTGATATATCGTCATTCCTTCGAATGAAGCCAAATGCAAAAACGTCCAGTGAAACTTTGTCAAAAATAGAAAAAATAGTTAGAATGCGTTTGCCCAAGGTTACTAGAAGATAGAAACCGCCACGTGTGACTGTAAAATCGTGCGCTATTTATTTTTGTACATCACTGTCATGACGTTGGGATAGCCGGCTCTAACGTAGGCTACCTTCTCATAGTTTGCCAAATATAAATAATAAAATAAAAATATATATCGGCCTGTGACAACGCTAATCAACTATTATGAGTTCACTGTCACTAGTGTCACTTTCACTAGATGAATGCTCACTTTGCTTCCATTATCATTATTTAGAAAAGTTTTGGCTCATTAACTCAACTCTCCTAATTAGCATTGATTCTCACATCTGAGGACAGCCACACTTCATCTCGCTTTCTGAGTGGCTGTCACTCCCATATAACGCGTACTCCACTTTTTTATGCTCTCCACTCCACTTTTTTACGCTGCTTTGCGGAGACTTTCCCTGACGTCTGCTGGGCCAGAAAATTGTCTTTATTATCTATCAATTTCAAGCTTTCGCGAAGCCGAAACGAGAGTCTCTCTCTCTTCATCCTTTTCACACGTGTGATAACGTCTCTCGACCTCAAGAATCGTATACACGTCCCTTGCTTTGTTTGCGCACTCAAACAACGCTGGACGAAATATTTGCACCGTGTTTTGTGAAAAGAATTACCACTGAGACACCTCCCGACGAGTCTTCCTTATTTTACGTAGAATTATACCTAAGCGTAAGCGTATGCACGTTCTCGCATTCCGGCTTTATAAAAATGCTGCGGTGCATGGAACCAGCGAAATTGCGCTCACAATTTCATTTGATTACTGCTGTTATCTATTTCCGCACAATTCGTCTGCAGGCACCAAAGTCGCTCATGTGTCTTGTAATAAGAATATTGTAACAAAGGCTACCTTTGATTATAGGTACAAAACACCCTTACGTTCCCCACTCTAACGTGCTAAATTGCACCGAATTAGTTAAGTAGCAGCGCAGCTTCAATGAAATGTAATGTAACTGGTCGCGTTGAATAGGGGAAGACATTCGAGGCACAATTTCAAACATTGCATGCATCAATTTATGTGTGGTTTCATTTATGTGGTGCACTTGGAGTGTTGTTTACTTCTACTTGGCGAGATAGTGCATGGATTGCTCGGTGGCTTAAGGCCATTGAGCAATTATTTTTTTTACCTACAGTCGTTGATTAAAGGCGAGTGCTTGGCTTTGCACAGCCCACCAAAACGTCTAATACAACGTACACGGCATCCTGTAAGCGCTGTAGCAGACGCTCGCGGAACTGAAACTTAGATGCAGCAAATCATTGGCTATCATCGTATACTCTCGATGCTAGATGCTTTGCGTGCTACCTTGATATTATCGGGACACACTTCTTTCTTTTCTTGTCGTTTCAGCGGCTATCATGTGTCCTCCTTGACCTCTTAAGTGCCGAATAAGGTAAATTCATACCCGCGCTATAGTAATCCCTCCAGATAAGAGAATTTTTAGCTAAGAAAATGCGTAGCCAAAGAGAAAGCTTTGTGAATTCGGCCCCTGTTTTAAAGATTTCTACGCAGTTTCCAGAGAACCCACTGCAAGGTGAGACACTTCACACGGAACGCTTTTCATTGTAACAGAAAACAGGAGAGCAATGAAGGACGGTAGACAGTCACCTGGCGAAAGAAGTCAGAGCACAAAGTCCATTCGACTTGGTCTGGTGGCTGCGTTCATACTCGTGAAACTTGTATTACTCATATTTCAGGTGTAACATTCTGACGTAAGTATAGGACAGCGTAGCCTTTTCTTTGAAACATGCATTAATACGTAATTCTAAAAACAGAAGTGTTTATTACACTGCGCTGACAATGTAAAAATTTGAAAGAAAAAGCGGACGTTACCTACTACTCTTCGCTAAAAAAACAAGAGTCTTCAAATTAAACCACCCGGTGCTGCCACTTTCTAGTGCTTCTGCGTTCTGAAAACACTTTCCTTTCTTGACATTACGGTCAGTTAGCGCAATATTTAACGCAGCAATGCATACTGAAAACTATCATCTTTTGACGTCCTTTGCAATGCAACAGGGTGAGACACGGCCATTTTTTTATCCCTTACTTTTGTAATAGAATCATATTCTTACGGCAAACCACGCACGTATAACAACACAAGCGTAAATATTTTTTGACCAATTGCAGTCCACTAGAGTATTATGGTCACTAAGTTGCTAGTGTCGTTATCATTATTGGCTGTAATGCATTCCAAGTAACGCCGTTACTGGTAACCCTTTCCTTTTTCGGAAGCTTAGTAACGTACTCATTCCAATTTTAGCACAGTAACGGGTAACTCACCTACCTTACAAATTTTCGGTAACGCACGGCGTGAAGGTACTCGTTAATTTTTCGTATTGGAGATGCCCTTATCCCAAAAATCACCCGATGAACTCTTTTGTCACAGCGTCGGACAGCTGTCCGAGTGCACGCTTTCACAATGAAAGCCAGAGTGGAATGTTTTTTTTTATTCTGCATAAATTACAGATAGAAATCCCTGAATAAAAGCCACTCCATGTGGGGAGTTTTGAACCATCACAAAGCTTGAAGAAAGGCACGTTGTTCATTGCGAAAACCCATAGAATCATACTTTTCGTAGAAGTGGATTGTAGCAGGTGGGTTGCTGGCACCTGCGCTTTTCCGTGCCCAAAATACAGGCAGACCGAAGGGAAAGTGCAGAGGCTTGTTTATTCCATACCACGCGCTAACTGACATGCTTCGCACCTGGGGGAAGCAAGAACTTCTTCGAGAGCCTGCAACAATGCAAAACCGACATCTGCATGTTCGAATGACAAAGGAGAGCACAGCCTGAGCACAGCGTGGTGAACGACCATAGTGGGCAAGTTGGGCCGGAGCCGAATTTATAGGTGGCTTTCTGTAAAATGCTGGCGCATCCACGAGACAGCCGCTATAAGTTGACGAGTGTACCAGTGCACAGTCAATAGGAACCTGCCTAAACGCAATTCTTTACTTTATGGACAACAGGCTCAATTGACTCTGTGGCAAGATCGAAACCTTTAAAAACAATGTGAGTGAAGCGCCAGAGGTCAATTCTTTTTTTTATGAAAAAAAAAGGCTTTTTTTTTTGTCTGAAGACCCTATCGGTTGGCTCGGCTTCTCGCTACCCTCTGTTTCAACTGAAGGCCATTATTACTGCTGTCACATGAACACACCAGCTAACAAATGTTAAAGGCAGCGTCATGGCAGATGTGAAGATAGTTAGTGTACTAACCGCGATTACCGCAAAACAGGGGCTTGGAACGCATTTTTTTCGGGAGGTGGGCCGGGGGAACCTCATTGAGCTGAAGTGGAGGCCGGGCAGGCGAACGGTCATTTAGCGCGATGAATTAGTGGCAAAAAAAAAAAATTAGGGCGAGTGGCACACGGGCCCAGTGAGCCACTCCTGGCTACGTCATTATTGCGAACGGGCCATACCACGAAAGATTGACACGAATTCAAAAATTATATATTAGAGTTAATTGAGTGTTTCATATTTTAAGCATACAGCATCCAGTAGCCCGAAAATTATGTCACTTATCTTTTTAACTGCATAATTTACGAGGCCAGAATCACCGAATATATATTCAACAACGCTATGTTTATTTCATCAGCAGTGGTTCTGTTCGCCGTGTTGCCAGTCCCTCTTCGCCGATATTTAGTATTATCGCGATGTAAATAAGCACCACTCATTTGAACAATTCTGACGTAAACTGTTTTTCTTTTTTCTGAAAGGCGGTTCAGCAGTTGCGATATATTTTCAGAGCCATACACTTTGCGAGGAGTTATCAGCGCCGCACAAGAACCGTTAGGCGGGATCTTGCAATTCGCATTGTGACCTGCTAGAGCATGTAGGCCGTGCAACACCGGAGAAGTCATTAACAGTGGTTAGGATAACTATACACTACAAGTAACTGCAGAGCGAAGCGTGTGCCAAGCATATGGCACGCAGCTAGCCATGTTTGCTCACGACCTGCATGTAAATCTGGATTCTAACATACAGACTAGCTGAGGCCATCTTTTTAGGTTATTCAAAAGCCTTCGACAAAGTTCCTCATGAACGCATACCACTGAAACTTGATGCGTTACATCTAAATCCCAATAATTTAGCATGTATATAAGAATCTCAAGTAATCGCTCACAATCTGTTTTTATTATTAACCATATATCTAGTGCTACCCACTTAACTTCAGGTGTTCATCAAGGGTCCGTACTTGGTCCAATGTTTTTCTTAATGTAATTATCTACCACTCCATCTGATATAATATTTGTATGTTCGCCGACAATTGCGTAACTTATTGTACCATTACTAACGTCTCCGATAACGCTTCTCTTCAAAAGACGTGCGAAGTGTGCAAGAATGGTGTAACCTATCGCTAATGAAACTAATCCCTAACAAATGCAAGACTCTCTCTTTCCACCGCCATAAAAATCTACTTATTTTTTCTTACAGAATTGCTTGCGCTAACCTTAAACTAGTGTCTTCCTAAAAATATCTCGTAGCAACCATTTGCAGTGATTTAACCTGGGCGACTCACATTACGAACATCATTTCATCTGCCACTAAAACACTCGTGTTTTTAAAACGCCACCTGCATCATGCCCCTCCAGATGTAAAACTATTCACCTATCAGTCTCTCATCAGGTCAAAATTAAAATATGCATCCCCTATTTGGAGCACTCATTCAATATCTCATCAATCAACTTGAGTCACTTCAAAATCGAGCTACAAGGTTTATTCACTCTATGTACTCCTATGACATCAGCACAACGGCACTGAAAACAGATTCCAGTTTATCACTATTCGCATTTCGTCGCCTCAATGCTAGCTTTTGTCATTTTCACAGGTTTCTTTACAGCTCCCTCGGTAAGCCACCGTACACTATCCCCCATCTCCAGTCGCACCGGTCACCCGCAACAAGTTGCTCACCCACGTGACCGCACCGTCACTTTTTCGTCTTCATTCTCTTATCATGCAGTAACCGACTGGAACAGCCTTTCCAATGACATCACAACCATTACCTGTCCTTCCACACTTTTGACCACTTTAAAGATCACTTTACATTGTATAAAATATTGCTTTTATTTTTCATGTATGTACCCACCTTTTATATAACACCCCTTCCATGGCGTTTTAAGGAATAAAAATGAAAATGAAATATGCATTTTCCACTTTAACACGATATTTTCGTCCAGCTACGCTGCGTCAGCGCGACTCCTGCTTTGATGCATGGCCTTCCCGTCGAGACAAGGGTCCCATCAATTATTGGCCTCCCTTTTATGTTCATCAACCTGTACAATTGCGCATGCTCTCTGATTTAATACACAATCTACGTCTTATACTTCCTCCAATTATATACCTGCCTTTAGCGTCATACTTACGAGCCGACAGTTAACAGCAATAACATCCGGATAAGAATTCTGCCTTTGTGAATAAACTTCTCACCACCTTCAGTGCGAAGGATATGCCCCGAATATAAGACAGGTGTTTTTAGGGGCAAAGCTTCTTTTAGTGTACTCAAGTCCTGCGTCAGGCATAACGGGCAGCGTCAGACAGACAGACAAACCGACAAACAGATAGTCAAACATACAGACAGACGGATGAAAAGAAGCATGGACGGAAGCACGAATGGACACACGGACAGATGCACAGACGGACGGATGGACGCAGAGACAAATGAACGGACAGACGCACGGACAGACAGACTGACGGACGAACGAATGGATGGACGGAAGCATGTGTTGACGGACAGACGGGTGCGCAGACGGATGGATGGACGGACCATCTGATGCACCGACGGATCGATGGATGCATGGACGAACTGATGCACAGACACATGGACGGACGGACGTACGCAAACACAGACAGACAGGCAGAGGGACGGGCGAATGGACAAAAAAACAGAAAAACAGACAGACAGAAACAGAGTGACGAACAAACGGATGGAAAGGCAGAGAGACGGACAGACGCTTGGCCCCACTCATCATCATTGACACCGTGGATATGCTCAGTTTTTTCATACTGATCATCAGAGGAAATAGCATGTAAACCGTTTAGATAATTTACACCCTCAGCCATACACAACAGCTGGTGCGCATTGCGAAATAATTATTCAACACAAAGGAACTAGTGAGAAATGAGCTGAACTGCTGCCATAATGCCAAATGAACGATCGGCAGATTTTCTGCAAAAAAAAGGCTATTGAGAACAATTGAAGACATGTCTAATGAGGCTAGCAGGCAGCGAAAAATATTGAAAATATCGGCAACAAATTTGCACACATACACATACTTATTACAAAAAAATTATTCCAAGAACGCCACTCTTCAAGCAGACAAATCAATTAAAGGCTTACTGGCAGACGTATGTTTTATCTGGCTGTTTTTTTTTTTCTGTTGGAATAAGTATCTACCTACGCTCTAATCACGGCTGGTAACGTCGTTTGCTCGAGCTCCCAATTCCAATTACTTGGAGGCGTTCTCGCCGCTCTCTGAAATCTAAAGTTGTATCGGAGTTTATATTTCATAAAGCAGCAGAGAATATAAATGCATTCTTTTAACACAGCTAGCCACGCGAGCATGCAAAACAGTGACACATGCGCCACTCACGGCATAGTGTATGCGTTAGAACTGGGGGCGCTGTCGGTGCGCTGACCGCGTTACCCAGAGCACGTCATCCGTGAAATCCTTAAGGCTGATTTCGAGCGAACCCTTGAATTGCCGGGGAAGTTTGACACAAAAATATGAGCTGAAATTAATCCAACCACCAGCCAATTTCTTCTGAACGCCAGCGAATTTAATCCTGATGATATTGTGACTTCAAAACGACCCAGAATGTTCGGGAATGCGTTGAGCGAATAACATTAGAGTGAGTTTAACAGGGAAAGACCATGAATGAGTCACTAGTGACACAATGTGACTCGCGCGACTTTATCGCGCCTATCACCCGCGTAAGCATTATTCACACCTTCGACATGCATATCAAAGGAAAGGCCGTCCACACAGTAATAACTTGATACTTATTAACCAGGCCAATGATCTCATCGCGAAAAACTTAGATGACGTCCTCATGCATATCACCCACGCACGCACTGTCTTAACATTCCGTCATGCATATCAAATGAAACGTATTTGAAAGGGCAGGAGCTTGATACCTAAAACTCGCCCAAGTCACCGGATCACCAGTTACTCAGGGGACGTCATCACCCATATCACCCGCGCACGTAATTTACTCGCCTGCCGACATGCATACCAAATGAAACGTTTTTCAGATAGCAATAACGTGTTACCTATGACTCGGCCAACTGACTTGATCACTTCTGAATTAGGTGACGTCCTCACGCCTATCACCCACACACGCAATGTCTAACCTGCCATCACGTATGCCAAACGAAACGTCTTTGAGAGGCTAATAAATTGAACACTGTCAATCGGCCTAGTGACGCGATCACTAGTGCTTCGTGTGACGTCATCGCGCCTGACACCCCCGCACGCAGTGTCTAACCTGAGTTCATATATATCAAACGAAACTTTTTTGAGAAAGTAATAACTTGAATGCTGTCACTAGGTCCAGTGACGTCATCACTAGTGACTAATGTGACGTCATCTCACCTAAGACTCACGCAAGCACTCTCTACCTGCCTTCATGCATATCAAACGAAACGTCTTTGAGAGAGTAATGACTCGAATTCTCTCACTAGGCCTAGCGACGTGATTACTAGTGACTCATGTGACGTCATCACGTCTATCACACACCCACGCGCTGTCCTAACCTGAATGTCTGCCCGTCATCCTGCAGGACGACGGGCAGACGTTCTACAATGCAGACGACAATCCCACGAAATAATGAATTGAAGAATTGAAGATACGTTTTAATTCGTGCTAGAATACCCTAATGCTGGTTATTTATGATTTGAAGCAATTGCTTGAAGTAAAACTGAAGCAGACGACAGTGTGTCGCATCTGTTTTCGGCGAGTCTGTTTCGCGCAGACGACGAGACGACGTGGTGCGACGCGAGCGACAAGCCGGCGTAGTTTCAAGTTTCCGCCCGTGTCATCGTTAGGTGAGCACTTTTGCAGGCCTGGGCATAAGTGAAAGAAAAAGCGGGAATAGGTGCTATGGAAGACCGAGACTCTCGGCGCCCCGGAAGGCCACGGAAGGCACCTGATGAATCGAAAAAAAAAGTACGGTCGCGTTTCCCCTGTAGATCGTTGCCGTATGACAGATGTTTACAGGCACGGAGGTGACTTAAATGTGCTCTCCAAAACACTCATAATCAATACAAAGACCGTACGTTCTATTGCCGCTAGTGACCGTGACACAGCTAAAACACGTGGTGGTCGTCGAGGGAATTTGGACCGGACGTGGTGGACGCCCTGCAACGAATCGTACAGGAAAATCCATCCTTCACGCTGGAACAAGTAAAGAGGACTCTCAAGGATTAGATGTCTAACATTAAAGTGAGCACATCGACGCTTGATCGGCTTCTCAATGGCCATAGTTATTCGGTGAAGCTGCTGACACCGAGCCCAGTGGATAGAAATCGCGCCGACGTGAAACAGCTGCGGTGCCGATATGCCCAGTGACTTCAGAGCGAGGGAACTACGCTAACACAATACTACATCGACGAGACCAACTTGCTCGTATGGTGCTCGCGCAGTTTCGGAAGGGCGAAACGAGGTGCTCCAGTATGCTGTTTGTCAACTAGTGCGAAGGGGGCGAATGTAAATGTTATAGCCTGCATATCAGCGAATGGCCTTCTCCAGTGGACAATTGCGGACAAGGTCCACTGGGCTGTAAGACTTCCTTGCAGATGTGTCGAGTATAGTTTCCCAGCAGAAACCAGGAATACAGGCAGTGTTCCTGTTTGACAACGCACCAGCGCACCGCCGCGCCGAACAGGCTGTCCTCGTGGCAAGCGACCACACAGTCAAGTGGCTACCGCCATACAGCCCTTTCTTCAATCCGATTGAGGAGCTCTTCTCCAAGTTCAAGGCAGGTGTAAAGGGCTTCAAGCGAGCGGAGGGATGATCTCCTCACGACACCGGGAGGGATCTCCAAGAAAGAACATCGCCGTGCTCTGCTGGTTGAGGCCGCGGGGCGCTTATGCAGCACATCCAGAGTGTGGACTGTGCCACTTGTGATGGCACAATTACACTTTTATACAAGCTGCCCTCGACTGCCTTGATATGTAGAACACTGCTCAGCAGCACAACTACGGGTGCGTGTTCATGAAAACAGCTTTGCCTGTATAAAAATAAATTTTGTTTTTCACGGACTTGCCCCGGTTCTTTTTCATCACCCATTTCATAACCGATTTAACAAGCTCGACATTATTAGATCAACACTTTTTTCTTGAGGTACGGTGGATGTTTTAACCGGGCATCATCTTTGCTTCGGCATTGCGAAAACATGTCAGGTAGGTCGTAACTATAGAGGCTGGCTATATAGGCTCTAAAAAACTGGAATTTAGGCACCAAAAATACGCGGCCAAAACATCGTTTTAGGCTTCCGAAATTGTGACTATAGGCACAATAAATTTTGACAAACTAAAATTTTCCAATAAACATGTGCGGGATCTGTGTCTACGACACGAAAGCAAGCAAAAATGCTATAGTTTCTAATGGTACAAACGCGTAATGGTTTAGCATAAACATGCGTTTTTCCGCTCGGTTTGCAGAATACAGTCTCTCCATTTCTAGTTCAGCATGGTCAGTTAAGTGTGCACCGTCAAATAAACATGCTTCTGGGTCTCTTTTTGTGGGACATAGCTGAGAAGGGCTACGCATGCGCAAATAGCCAGAGTGCAAAGCGCCAGAAGGATTTTTTTTTTTTTTGCGGCGTATTAACTTGGCCTAACCACACAGGCTCAATTTTTCTTGTGTCTGTGAACACCTTACGGGTCGTTACACAAATTTGAAAGTTTTGAGAAGCGAAAAGGAATGCATGCACTGGGCGCTCAAGATCTCATTTACCAAGATTTGCAGTACTACGCGCGTCATAAAGAGGTGATATGCCAAACTGAACACGGCTTGACCTTCATCTCATGGGCGTGCGCCCCAAGATGGTGAAGGTGATAGAATGGTCCTGCATATGTCAAAGTAATACGTGACACTGCGAGTACAATTTGAGACAACGCGTGTAATTTGTGCAAACGGTTGTCTAAATAGAAGCATGAAGGTTGACAAAAATGTTAGAACACACAGACGAAATCTATTCACCTTATTTATTTAAATTCATATCGAGAGAGATGCGAGACTAAGGTGCCTCCATTTTGTTTGCGTTGGTGTTTTCGCAGTTCTCGCATCGTGTCGGTGCCAGCATTTACAATGCTGGGCGTGGTTTTGTTGCATCTTCCCTCACAGAAGTTGCAGCAGTGTGACGCTGTGTATCGGGGTAAGGATACGTTATCCAAGCCAGCCTCTCTAAACGTGCGCGCAGATAGGGATTCATCCCACAAAAACTCGCAGTACAATACAAAAGAACTTCGAGACGGAAGAACACCGTTTGCGCGCACGGGCTGAACTGGGCACCTCATGCGAGTGTAGTTTACGCGCGCATGACGTGCTGATGCACGTCGTGTGATGCTCCGTCTCCGAGTGACTCTGATACCAATAGCGGGGAAGGAATTGGACTTGCGAAGTCTACATAGAGTTAGTGGCGAAGGTTTCAAGCTCACCTCCTCAGATCATGCTTTCGCAGCTTCTAATGATCAAATTAAATAACTCTAGGGATACAAAGCTTTTCATTGGGCCCGCAACATTTTCCACTGCTTAAGTAAAAATTTTCAGGTGACCTAGTGAAGCACCACATGTAAATGACAAATAAAACAAAAACTAAATAGATGTTGCTTTTTTATCTGCATTTTACTTCCCCTAAAGACTCTCCACAGTTTCGCATTCATTCTTCATCTTCCTGCTGCTGCACAGAAGCACCTCCTGTTCCCTACGCATCCGAGCGGACGCTGGAAAGAGGCTGAGCAGACGACGCGACAGGGTGTATACATCATCTTCATATCATCATCAGCCCTACGTCCCTGACTCCGGAGTGGAGTACCTGGAAGGATTTTTCTACTGTTCCGCGGCCCCCCCCCCCCGCCCCTGCGCAGACACGAGGACCGGGCAGCGCCTTTGCTGTCTACATACAGTGTGACAGTGTACGTGCAATAATCCG